>JAZHYW010022047.1:0-66454 GCA_037355805.1 Ixodes ricinus
GCGCGCCGCATCATGTCTGTCGTACGCCACCGCTCTATCTTGCTTTTATGCCAACATCGACGCCCGTGGCGCCTCAATATTGTACTTACGTTTGGCACAAGTTCTCTACATTAAAATTTTCGAAATGTTTGTTATTCCTGCCGCGTCACCTGTCATTCGTGACCGTCTGGTGAGGGTTCCGGATAATGCACCCTCTCTCTGGCCTTCCTCGTACTCTCCCCACGGCCCCTCAGCCATGCTGAGCCCCGAGGCCTGCAAAAAGAACACTCTTCGAAAAGCCCCAATCCAGAGCCAGTCGTCGTGTCCATCTACTGTCATCCCTCGAACATAGTCTAATAGCGAAAAAGGAAAAGACCAAGCCGACGCTGAAATTTCAGTCGCAGCAGACAAGGGCTGTCCCCCGTCGTCTGCCTTACGGTTGTACTCGGACACCTTAGACACGTTCACAGCAGGAAGCGTAGTCTTTGCTGCCTTGCCGCCTTGGCTATTGGTAGGCATTACTGGATTAAGCGGCCACATAATCGTGCCACCGACCAGGCCTACAATATGAATAAAAGTTAAGTCATTGATGCATGATATCATCCCAAGTAGCAAACGAGGTGGATGTTGCAATGAGCGAAATTCTTATGAACGAATACCTCACGAACGAAACCACTATAAATAACTCTTCTTCTGAGCGGAGTGGTCAAATCTGTAGGTGGTCAGCGGATAGAAATTCCCCAGAGAGGAGACCTTCGTTAGTACAGGGTGCGGCCGTAAGGACGACCATATCTGGCACGCCTTACAAATTTCGAATTCCGAACGCACTATACTTGAAACTGGGCAAGCGAACGTCGTTTCGCAATAAGATGTGCCTAGTTGTTAGAGCTCAACTCAGTGTAACTCAGTGCAGGCAAAGGTTTAGGGTTTTCTCATTTAATAAAACGACTCAGAATAGAAGACGTCAGCGTACGACGTTACGGGCCGCTTAGATTATCGCGAGCCAGGCCAGGAGAGGATTTTTATCTTGGCCCCCGGAAGAGGTGGTTCACGACCGCTCTTCTTATACACTGTAAAGACTCGGATATATAATATTCTTGGGCGAAGCGCATATAACAAAAGCGTTAATGCTCTGCTTCAGGGATTTTCACTCTCTCATGTCTATACCTATCCACCCCCCACCCCCTCTAAACCCCCAAACTTAGGGTGACCTGCTGACCCTCCCTCGATGCACCCGATCTTCACTTTTATACTTTGAGAACATAGTAGCGCTTCACGACAGGGGTGAGAGTAGAGCAGACAACACAGTGCGCTAACTTCAACTGGTTAATTGTCAGAAAATCAAATCAGGTACGATTAAACCAGCTGAAGTTAGCGCATTGTGTTGCCTCGTTCCTACTCTCGTCCCTGTTCGTGAAGCGCTATTATGCTCTCAAAGTTTCAGTACACCTAAAAAGGGTGTAGTGGGTACACCCACGGGGTGTAAGTGCTGCAACATATACTACATCCATAAAGGTGTAAATATACATCCCCAAGTTGAGCTGCATATGTACTCCATTTTATTTTTAAGGGTGCATATGTGCACCCTTTTATACACCTTCAGCATTCTGGGGGTGCACTAGATAAACCCAATATTGGGGTGTGTCACTACTCCATTCTTACACCATCACTGTCGTTTCGGTGTGCAGGTACACCCCAATTTGAGGTGTACAAGTATTCCCTTCTCTACATCCACGCAATTGTTTTGGAGTAAAGATACACCCACAAACAGGGTTTACTATTACACCGTTGTTTAGACCCACCCCGCTCATACGGAACAGAGATACGCCCGCCAACAGGGTTTACTATTACACGACTTTTTACACCCACCCCACTCATAGGGAACATATATACACATCATTCAATGGTGTACCATTACACCTCTTTGTTCACCCATCTCAAGGAAACCCGTGAAAAATGCACGCGCCCAGGTGGTCGCAAAAGGCAGGTAAACAGACACAAGGGATTGTTTTCAAATCTCCTAGAAGTTTATTAGACAGCCTATTCCGTAAACAGGTACAAGCTTGCAAGCAATCCGTGATATGTGAAGATGTACAACGAAGCTGTTAGACAACTGAGAAGATAACTGAGCAAACAAGAACCGGGGTGCTTCTTAGGTAGTGTCTATTCTCCCAGCAGCCGGCAGAATTATTTACTCGAAATTCTGCCGGCAGTCGCCATTCATTGGCGATACAATCACTTCATCAAACGTCGTTTCATCGGCACGCGATGTTTCATAGACAGCTCAGATTAACTTTCCTACATTAGTTTTTACTTTTTTTTTTTTGTAATGAGTCGCCGCAGACTGTATCCATGAAGCGACGTGAGTGGGTGGGTTGGGTCGGTGAGCACGCGCCTCAGAAATACACGCGCGACGAAATGTCCCTACAGCGTGCATTTCGCGTAATGAGTGACGATAATACCCGTCTACAAAACGAGTATCAACGAAAAGGCATCCATAAAACGCGTTTTCAAAATTGAAATGCCGGGAGAATAAAAAAGTCAGTATTCTACCTGCTGTTAAAATTATTGTAGACAGCTAATGGCAGGTGACTGCCAATAGAATTTCTGAAGAAATTATTCTCCCGGCTGCTAGAAAATATACACTGCCTAATTTTAGCGGTAAATCGGAACGGAACGGTTCAATTGCTGCAAATGAGTAGGTAGCAGCGCACCTACGGTGAAAATACCGGACTTGAAATATGTAATCCTAGATATATGTCGACATGGGCACTGCGGAACAACCACACAAACACAAAAACGAAAAGAAAGAGGTCTGTGAAGATTCAACACGATGTGGCAGAAGCAGTAATTTGCCAAACCGAACACTAAACGCATCGCATGAATTCCTTGGGCTTTTTTTGAAGAAATCGCTTGTTGCCGATGTACGCATATGACTTTTCAAACACTGGTAGCCTTGGTACACTCGAATACGTTGTCGCGGACGAAATCTACGGCAGCCCCGCTGGTCGCAGCACAGCACACAAGAAACTAGGCCGGGAATCAGACATTTCCGGATCGGAAAGAGCTACTACGTCATCCGTGAAACCTTTACCACATGATCACGTTCCTGCCGTTACCCGCGCCCAGACAGCGGAGTCAAGGGATAAAAAAAGCCTCCGGTTCATTGGTCCGGCGACTGCGCACCTTCTTCCACGCTTTCAGCTTAGGGAGAGAAAGAAAAAGAGAGCAGTAGGAAAATAGCAGCTCCTTCAAGACCAAAAGAGGCTGCGCTCGCAAAGGCTTATCTTCAAGGTTATCCCAATAATGAACACAACGAGAGGCTTTGTCCCTTATATTCTCTTGAAAGTTCGACCCAAACTGAATAGTGGAGTGGATGCTATCCGTAGCCTTGTCCTTCAGGCAGGTGCTGTGCTCTGCCTTATCGCTAGCTTGGATACTGGAGTCACATGATCCTACGCGGAGACCCGATAGGCCTAAAACGAGCATAGCGTCTACTCTAATGTCTATACCAAGTGAACAGAACAGCCCCATACTTCCTAAGAAACTGCCCAACCCAAAAGGTGACTTCCAAGGGGAATCCAAGCACAAGCTGATCGGGGCGCGTGGCTAGCGTGGCGGTGCACTGATACACCTAGAGGTTTTTAAGGGAGTGGAGGATGCTCATTGTCGGTGTACAAGTACACTGGCTGGGCAACGGAGGGTGCATCTTTCAGGAAAAGGGTGCATGTGCGCCTGATACACCCGACTACACCCTTGTTTTTCTTAGATTGTACCAACTCGCCCAAGAATCCGCATTACTCACTTTTATACTTTTATTCCAAACTCCTCCTTCTCTGTCGCTCCGCTTTGGGGCAGTTGCCCTTCGCCAGCGTCGGAGGGTGCACGGAACGCTTTGTTTCTTTTAATGGCTCATGTCAGGTTCATTAAACGTTAATGTTCAGTTCTATATTTTCTGCTTGGTTTATTAGGTGCAATATCGCGGTCAAAGCTTTTGTTGTCGGGAGAAGTTATTTTTAGAGCGCAGCTCTTAGGCGCCTGTTTCGGCTTCAGCGGCTTCGCCCTCGCCGTCGGCGTAACCGTGAGGTCACGTGATCTCCCTGCGGTTACGTGACCCCCCTGTCACAGGGGGTCACGTGACCTCATGGGGGAATCACGTGACCCCCCTGAGGTCACGTGCCCCCTGAGGTCATGTCACCCCCTGAGGTCACGTGACTTCACGGGGGCAGATGACCTCAGGGGGGTCGCGTGACCTCATGGGGGCCACGTGGCCCCCGTGGCGGAGTAGGAGGCAGGATGACGAGGTGAGGAGGAGGGAGGAGGGTATACCCTCCCCTCAGTACCCTTCCCTCCTCCTCCTCAAGAGCTGCGCTCTAATTCGGCGTTACAGGGAGTTGTAAACGGACTTTCATTTTTTTACACACTGTACAGGAACTTAAACACTATTTTTTGGGTGGAGTTCGATGTCCTTTTAAGGTGTTTTCTTCACCTATATATTTTTAGATATTTGAATATTAACCTACTGATTTCAGGAATCATATCTATGACGATACAGCCAGAGGACGCGTGGACTGTAAGTTCATTTACAGTTTCTAACTTTTTTACATTTAATTCACATATGTGACAAAATTATTTTGATCTACATAGATAACCCGCGGAGCTGCCATGTAAGCGAGGCATAAAAGCATCCGGGTCCTGTTCGGAGGACTATGCTAACTTTTTAGACAAACATACTTTTAATGCCTTAGCATCAGTGTCTAGGTACATGTGTTTACCATGGACTGGTTTGTAGCACACGTATATAAACTTCGTAGCGTCGCCACGGGATGACGCTACAGCCCTACTGGCTGTAGAAACTGCCTAGGAAACACCTTGTGAAAGCGCCGACAGGTGGTGGAAGAGTGCATATTTTGAGAAGCTTGGCGATAGGACGCATAGCGACGGAGGCCGCACTGGATTGGTTGGTTATAGAAGCGACGCCGGCGGTCCAAGTACGCCCTAGCCCCGCTGTCCACCACCGCACCTCTGTTGCTAGGTGTCAGATCACGCCGTCGATCATGTGCCGGTGTCGTCCTTCATGCACACGCTATACTTCTCTTCAGCTTAGGCAGAGACGCAGCCGACACCACAAACTGATGGCACCAATCAGGCAGCGTCAAAAGCGCAACAACGCGGTGATCGTAATGTTAAGAATGACAAAAAACTTTCATATCATGACGGCACAGCAACTATGGCCATCGAGCGGGCGCTACACGAGACAGACGCGCACATATTTGCTGCACAAATATCGTATATAAAGTGGATTGTCAAAGCTGTGGCTTAGGTCTGTACTAACGCACCCTGTTTACACGTAGCCGACCCCGGGGTCGAATCCCGAAAGCGGTAGGCCATATTTTTTAAGCATGGTGCAATTCTAACAGTAGGCGACCGCCGCCCTACTGCGCCTACTACAACATCAACAGCTACAATTGCAGCGACAACGGGCGTCATTTTCAGTGATGAGAACATGCCCGTTACAGCGGTTGGTGTAAATCTCGCCAAAGTGGCGTCGTCGGAGGGTTTAGGTGACCCTTGTTCGCCACTAAGCTGGCGTGGGGATGCCACCGATGACGCCAGGATGCTTTTAAACAGATAACCGGACCGAAAGCGGATAGAATCATGTGCGGCAGTCACACCGCGTAGTTTTGGAAATTAAGCCGGTCTACGGTTACTTCTACCGATGGCAATAGACTGGTTGCAATAAGTACAGCGCCACGACGGCGGGGGCTTTTGGGAACCCTTGGCACAGATCACGTGCTTTCTCCTTGCTTCTACGCGACTGTGCGTGAGTCGCGGAAGTTACCCCTGCAGCAGCCGTTGCAGACGTACGACGTCCTGGCCATCCGCCGGAACGTCGTACGTCTTTGGCGACGTACTGTATCTGTGCTGCCTGTAGTACCCGGGTTGACTTTTGCCTGCGTTGTGCTATTCACTTAAGTGGATACGTGATGCGTCGTATCATAGCTTCCTCTATACTCACAAAGCCTAGCAGTTCGACAACGGGGCCATAGAGTGTCCGGTCGCAGATTCGGAGCTCGGGGATCTGGTAGCACAGAGCATGAAATATCCATTTCTCGGGGAACCTCGACGTCAGCGCACTGCTTTTGCAGTGGCGATGGCGCGAAACACGCTTTTTCACTCGAGAGAAATGTGTTTCGGCGTCTCGCCGTAGCGTGGCGCCAGTCACGTGGCTCTCCTCTCATCCGTTGTCTGCCACCCCACCTTTTCCATTTCGGCGTCCGCTTCTCATGGCGATCTGCCAGGCTTTGTCAGTATACAGAAGACTATGGTCGTAACGTACTTTCACGTCTTGCAGTGTCACGAAATACACTTATTTTGCACCGCAACCGTGGCTCGAGATTGGACTAGGTTCGACAGTGCGCTTGTGTAGCAGACGACGGAGCCGGAACAAAAAAGAGGGATGAGAAGGGGGCAGCCTCGCAAGATAGTCAGGGCCAGCGTTACTAGATTACCTCAGTTGTGGAACTCCCGCGGACGGGGCTACCCCCTCTCACTCACTTCAATCCGCCTGGCGTCGTTCGAAGCGCCATCTATGTTTTCGTTTCATAACTGTGCGTTCCAAAGAGCACAGCTGAAGCGCCAAATGGCGATCACAACGCCGCCATTTCTCCCGCAGCGGTCACTCGAGGAACTGCACGTGACATCTATTTTGGCTTCAATCGGCCATTTCGGAGCCGAAACAGATACGGTGGAAAGGGTACAGGGTGCCACCCCCGTCTCCCCAGCGGACGCGCCGCGAAGTACCACCGAAGTTAAGATGCCCCTAGGTCGGGACGCGCTACCTGAAATCACCGCTGAGGCATGGTTGTATAAAAACAATATTAATTGTGCTGCAAAACCTTGCAAACTAAAAATTTTAGAAAACATCATGCGCCCCTCATTTTGTACTAAACTCCAATAAAAGTTACTACAAAAAGAGTTTTTTCCGTTGGTTTTTACGTTTCTAGTAACGTTGAAATGAACGTATCCCGAATTCAGTTACCAAAGCAGCCGTCCGGCGGCGCGTCGAGCGACGCCGGGCGAGTCGTGGTGAGTGAGGGGGGTACTGTTCGTGCATGCAGCGTCTATGAGCAGTTCCGTAACTGAGCTAATCTAATAACGTTGGCCAAGGCTATCTTGCGAGGCTGCCCTTCCCCGAGGCTGCCTTTCCCCCATTTATGGGGCATCCACACGAAGGAGAAATCCGCCACTTTCCTGCGGTGAGCGCGCATCACGAGAGACATACGTCATCCCTTTTTGACGCCTCGCGGCGCCTTTCTCCTCCGTGGCGTGGCAGGCGCGGAGGCTTCGTTCTGTTAGCACGAAAGCTGCGCAGGTGGGTGGTGGAGCCAAGGACGGAGTTTCCCAGGTTGCTGACGTCACGACATTCATTCCGCGGAGTTCTCCTTCGTGTGGATACCCCTTTACGTGCGCTCTTCCGACTCGGCTGCTCGAGCGTTGTTGCCTTGGTAACCTGTGCCTGCTCGCGTATGTCACGTGATATCGGGAGGAAAGGCGATGGGAGGGGCGCTCCGAAGACTCCTATAATTCGTCGCGCGGTACGCGCGGGCTTTTAGAATTTTTTGCGAGAGGTCTATCTCGATAACCGTATGTGCGATGTGCTGGACAAAAAGCTATAGAAGTCCGCCGTAACTCAGATTTTCGGAAAAGAGGTTAAGCCTCCTTTAATTGTCCGCTACCGCGTGTGTATCCTTCGGAGAACATTTTCATAGTTAGCTACCAGTTTTGGTCCTCACGTGAAGACAGCTGTAGTTAAAATAACGAAGTTTTATTGTATACAATTGTTTTCATTCACTCTGAGACTAAGAAATTGGAAGAGCTTGCATGTGCCAGGCTTCAGACAGAGAGGGAGGAATAAATCGAGCTTCTTTGCGTTGCGCTTGTTTCTGAAACCATGATTTCATACTTCCAGATTACGTACATACAAAAGGCGGCGTATGTGGGAACGAAACAAAATTCATCCTCGCACGAGTCTACGAAGGTGCTTGGGATAACATAGCTCGCTTGGCGGAGCCAGTTGTTCTAGTGTATGTATTTTATGTGTGCTTTTTTTTTGCAATTAAAACATCAGGGTTGTTGTTGCTTAGATAAAATTGTCGAAAGCGATAGAATAAATAATTGTCCCGTATGTATAAAAAAGACGGTTGCATTTCAATGTATGCCATTCAGATTGGTCAATCTAAATAATTGTGAGTAAAATTTGGAACGCTGCTGATTCAGTTTGAATAACGCATTTAAAATATGTTTTGTTTACCCTTTGTTGGACTATGTTCCTATCTATGTGGCGGTTACAATGAGTCTCGGGCTTCACATTTAAGAAAATGGCTCTACTTTATTTATTCGGTAGTCTCTTTTTGTTTCTAAAAGAACCCAAGTCAAGTCACGTCAAAATGGGTGTTTTCATTCACGCTCGCTAATAGTCACTGGGCTACAGCCCATTACAGACACTGGGAAGCGTGATCCAAGTAGGGTGCCTTCATGTGCGCTTTTTTAGGGTGGTGGAATCTGGCCATTTTGTTCCACATTTTTGTTTTGTTTTTTTGTTCGGAAGCGCATGAAAGAGCGTGTCCCTGCACGCGTTTGTGGCGCTGACTGTGCTATGGCAAACATTTCGATTTCATCGATTTTTTTGTATTTCCCCGTGAGGGCGTGCTGTCGGCATCGGGTACTACAAAGTGTGGCATTACCCTAAGGAGAAGGACATTGAGGCACCCTAGATCGAAGCGCTGTTAGTACAATTATCTGGCCACAGCTCACCGTAGATATTGTTTTTCTTTGTCATAAAGCTTGATTTAGGGACAGCTAACACAGTCATCTGCATTTTCCTCAATAGCTAATGCCTCGAGCATCTCTGTTGCGTGTTGATTTCTGTTCCTTGCAAGAATGCTGACGTTGGTAAGGGCTGGACTACACTCACAAGTCCTGCAGTGGGCTGAAAGTTTCCTGCTGATGTGCTCTTTGCTGCCGCTGCGTACTCTTGACTTCTATTGTTAAGCCTGTGTTCGAGAGCTCGGGCTTCACGTGAGATGACGTTTGGGTGTTGGCTTTTAATTGTTGCTTGAAGTGTTTTGACATTTTCTCAATGGTATTCATCGGCAAAAGTGTAAACAGCGCAAACAAATTAAGAAAGGACGAGTAAAAGAAGTACAGGACACAACGCTGACTATCAACTGAAAGTGTAATTTTCAAGCGAACCAGAAAATAAACACCGGAAGCAGAGAGGAAAAGAACCAAACAAGGCACAAAAATACAACCCGATGGACAAGACTTCTACTACGTCATATCTCTTCCACACGTGCTTGCCACTGTTCTTGATAAAAAGCAGACTTCGCTCATCCCCTACAGTGCACCGACGGTGCGCTAACTCATTCCCCTTCCCCTTTTGATAAAATCTCTCTGGCGGTCTTAATATTGTTACGCGCCAGGATCGTCAAGTCATTGAACAATGGCACGCAGCCGCACCTACTGCAATGTACCTCTAACTGGTCAGCGGGGGAGAAACGGAGAGCAAGGGAATGCCCCCTCGCTCTCACGTTCACGCACCTCCCTGTTTGTCCAATGTATACCCTACCACACGTGAAGGGGATCTGGTGCACAACCCCTTGTGCGCATGGGACAAAAGGAGTGCGGTGGTTAACAACACAATGGAAATCACTGCTATTCCCTCGGTTAACAGCAGAGCACATTCATGACAACTTCTGGAATGCTGAAAATACCACTGGCACATCCACTTGCTTAACCTGATGGGAAAGGGCGCAGTATTCATCGGGGCAGACTACCTGTGCGAGAGCTCGAATCATCAATTACGCACCAGCTGAATGTTACCTGTGAAGAGAGCACTGTCGAAGACGTTCTAATTATGGTCTCACAATATCAGAGTTCGCACCGTACACCATTTTGTAATGACATTTCTGCTTCATTTTCAGGAGTCCGAATTTGGTCATCCTGAGGGAAAAACGCAATGACATTTGTCACTCACGGAGTGACCTAAGATATCCTTCGCAGATGGTTCGTCTGTTAACACGGGCGAATAACCTGTTTTGTCTGCTAGCGCAACATCGTTCGCAGAAAAAAGATAAAACAAGATAATACCGTACGCCGTACGAACTGTGTACCGTGGCCAAGTGAATTGGGACGACGGTTGAAATTGTGATTATCATGGTATTCCACGTTGGAAGCGATAGACAACCTATGTTTCCTTTGCAAATCTCATAGCTGTTCTGCTGCCATACAGAAGCTTACACCGACTGGTGGGTGAATGGTCGCTCAAGACAAGCACGTTGAAATGCAGCGATACCTCTCTCGCCATTCGCAGATTAGTGAAGAGTACTCACCCAAGTGCCCGACTGTGGACATTGCGAACGGGTCAAAAGTTATTGATTGGTCGATAACATCTTTGACACCACTTGCAATGGGCATCCCAACAAGCTCTACATTCTCACCCGAATGAAAGTAAAATCCTTGTTTTTTAAATTTCTACTGAGGGCATGGCTGTATATTTGGTGATAACTTCTCACGTATATATTAATGGCGACATAGGTCTCCCAGCTTCTGATCAGCTTGTCTCAAGTGCTCCTATATCCACCGGTGGCATGTCAGCTTGACTATAGGAGCAGAAAATATTGATATGTGAAAGTGAAGCACGTCGTAGCGGAACTCCGCTCGTAGCAGATGATCCGCATTCTTTTGGTCAGGTTCTGTTCGCGAAAGCTGCATAGGTGCTTCCTGGTTTTATTTCCGTTTGCGAATAGCATTCGTAGCAGACAATACATTTTCTTCGCTCGCGTTAGCAGATGTAAATTGTTTGCTAACAATATCGTTGGCTCGCTGTTGTGAGAGCAAAATTATAACCGGTTCTAATTTTCATGGTGACCAGATTTGACCCCCAGGTGTGATTCAAATTAGGGCGAGCACATATCCACCAAACCGGAGAAACGTGAATCCTGTTTTGAAGGCCGGTTATTAGGACTCCCCGAATTTTTAATACAAATAGTTTCTATTGTGGCATCGGGCGAATGATTCAATATTAGCTGCGTTTTAAATATAAAAAAGATTGCTTTCTCTTAGACGAGTATCAGAAATCAATATTCTAATGTACCAATGATTAGCAGAACGCCTCGGTTGTGGTTTTAAATATTTATTTGTTTTGCGTTCATCAACTTTTTCACTTAAGGTACAATTTTCTAAGCGAAAGGAGATGAATTTCGAATGCGTATTATCCATAGTTCTTAGTTACATCCAATGCTATGTTTACTGAGACAGGCTATGCTGAAGAATCAGATGTATTTCATATACTCTTTTATATCGCCTGTTATTGTTTTAATCGTTCTTCTATTGATACGGTCAATGTTCCTTGGCTTCCTTCAAATTGTCGATCTTGAGTTGAAGAACAGGTCAGTCGTTCTACGAGAAAAGTATTTTCAAACAATTACAACACACCTTTATATTACGGCCTTCACATATTACGTTTTACTGAATTGAGAGGGTACACAAATAATGTTCCAAATTGAAACCACCTTGATATCAGAATCCTGAAGCGTATACAACCTGAACCGTGATTTGCCAGTGAAAACTATTTTGTGCTTTTCAGATTGGGTTGTCAGCTCAACGGCAGTGTCCCTTCGAGCGAATGCAGTCCGAAATTAATTAGAGAACCGCCGTATCGGTTTCCAAGACTGCGTTGGCAAGAATATTAAGAAAACACTCGCGTAAGTTTCAAACCATTTTAGACTATTCAAAGCGCGGGATTGATATTTAGTAGGTTTAATTTTGTTTCTGACGATAACTTGGTATATAAAACACTGTGAATGGCAAATATAACCATTTCGCTATGAGTCCCACTTAAGCAAGTAGGGCGAATGATTGACGAGATATTGAAAAAATGACCATCAATCGCTGTATTCCATCGGAACGTTCCTTGCTATACGCTGTTAGCACTATCATAGCTCCTCTGCTTTCTTTCATCTATAGATCAGAGGGTAGCCGATACCCATAACTCAATGGGGCCAATCAGGCATAACCAAAACTGGAACTCCTGCGACATTCGTCATATTTCCGTGCCTTTGCTATGATCGACCAACTCAGTCAGGCGCAGCAAATGTGCCCATGGCCCTGTCTCTTTCTATTATTGTGTTCCAGCCTTTGAGTATACTCTAGCTTATGATAAAACGAATGCAGACAGTGTAGTAACAGCATCAGAGACAATCAAACATACAGAACACACACACGCAATAGTCAAACAGCTCTGTGTGACTCGTGTGCGTGTTTCCCGTGTGTGTGTTGTTGTCTTGCGCTGTTGTTGTGATTATGCTTTACCAACTCGCCCAAGCTGCCATTCTCACAAGCTTACAGCGTGCAAGTTCGTCCGCTCTTTGCTGAGTTCGTGCCTTGTTTACTCGCCAAATGCGTCCAAGTGCTTTTGTTTTCCCGCGACCTCAACCATTGACAGAGCGCGCATTGCTGCATTGTTATCGCACGCATCCTCCGCTTTCTGCGTGGTGCCTGCTGATTGGCGTGCCTCTTCTTTGCCTCCCGATGCGCCAAACCCGCATTTTGGAGCACTTGCTCAGTCGTATAGGATACGCATCTGACTGCTCTGGCGATCGAGTGGAAAATAAAGCTGGGCACGGCTGGTCTTGAGCCGACTTGTAGGAGCTTAACTATCGCGAGAATGTGCATGCGGGCAAGGGTGCGGTGCCACTCTGACTTAGCTGTTGATTTTTCGTGCTTCTGCATTCACTTAAATGTGCGTTATTGACCGAGTCAGGGAGCACGCAGCGTCGGTGAAGGGAACAGCAGCTGGGCATCTTTCAGCCCATTGCTTCGCTCGCGGGAGTGCAGTCCAAGTTTTAGCAATATCTACATTCTTAATTGACACGCAAATGCTTTTGCGCGCGAGATTATGGAGGCTATGGTCAATGAGGGAAGCGCCGATGGATGTGTGAGCATAACTTCCATCACGGTCAACGAAACAAGAAAATCAGTTTTTGTAATGTGGCACGTCCCCGTGAGGGAAAATAAGAGAGGTGAGCTGTTAAGTAGAGTTAGGTGGGTTGAGGTGAGATACAAATGTGCAATGAGTCATGATGTAAATTCAATTTATTTGCATTATCTTATGTGCAGAGTAAGACTGAAAACACGAATTAAGGTTAGGTGATGAAGATAAAGTATAAAGTCAGAGTTGATAGTCAGCATAGTGTATGTAACCTTCTTCTCGGCATGTTTCTGCTCTCTAACGTCCTACCTGACCTTTCCTTTTACATCGATGTATTAACTTGCTCAATCTCATGCATTACTATTCACTTAAATGTACCTTCCCGCCGCGTACTTTCTTAGATATCTGTTACCCGCGTCTTCACCAACACCAAGCATACTATACGTTCTTGTTAGTGTTCTTGATTAAAGCCATTTCAGCTTTTCAATGTTCTGTATGAAAACGTTTTCGCGCTACTACCGCACCAACAAGGACGCAGTGCTAGATTTTCTGCATCTCTTACGAGAAACCAGCACAGATTGGAGACAGTTCTGCGTCAGCGTTTAGTGGATCTCGTGTCCTCACTGATCGAACATGAGTCCCGTTCGAACTCTGACGCAGGGCTGGTGCCCAATGATATGTCCCGCAATAGACTGTGTTTCACCTTGCGTTAGACCGCCACGGACTTCACAGGCCATCCTGACCTAATCTAGCGCTTTGAACGTATCACGTGAGAACATAAACCGCGCACCGCGGCGTCCCTCCCAAAGCTTATGTGACACTCTCATCTCGCTGGTTTGGTTCCTGTTGCTCGTAGCATCCGCTGCGGTCAATCCTAGGGTGAAACGCAGCCTTGGGTATACGTAAAACGTCCAGCACTGTGTCCTTGTTGTAGGTATTGCTGTAGGCCGCCGCCGAGCACCTAACGTACATATATTGAACGTCCAGCAGCAGCACTCGACCCGTAGCAGCAGTCGAGTAGGAGTAATATACCTTTACCATGAAGAGTTCTGGGCATGCCCGGACTGTTTTCAAACAGCGGCAAAAGCTCGAACGATGGTCCGTGGGAGAAGCTGGCGGGATAAAATTTACGTGGGAAGCTCTGCTACCTTTCCTGTTTTCTCTTCACCTTATGTGTTGCAAAACGAATTGTCTTCCAATCAGGTCAACATTAGTACGACCAACGCACTCTTCTTGGAAATGGACCACTCGTCTCGCTGGATACTAGCGAATTTGAGGACACCCTCTCACAATCAACCCGAAATCCGTTGCCAGTGCCAAACGACGTACCGGCAGTCCATTCTTGTTCGCGTTGTTGACCTTTCTCGCTATCTTTTTAGATTATTGATGAATTACACCTGCTCAGACAATTTTTATAATGATTCCAAAACTTCTGACAAAAACTTGTTTTTTTTTTTCTTCTGGCCTTTGAAATTTCCCAAAATTTTCCATCCCTAACAGCAGATGAAGCAATGAGTAGGCATTGCGTTATATTGCTCCAAAGAGATGTGCTCCATCGACTCTTGTTGACGTTTTTATCATCGCGACGTTGCAACAAAAGGGATATGATCATAAAGTGATTTGAACCTACCAAATGATGCGAAAGTTATCCATACGGCGTTTATTTGAGCTCTACTTCAAACAAAACACCAGATCCGAATGACGAGAGCTTCCGCCACCGCCGCCCGCTACTCTAAAAGTGACAAGATGACGACGACGAGGGAACCAGACTGGCCTTCGAAGCTTAACATCGCAATCAGGACATATGGTTCACTTAAAACAAAACAAAAAAGTCGTACGGTTATTTTTCAGGAAGACAACCGGTACTGGAGGAGGAGCACCGAAGCGCCTTGATGATCTTGCCTGTGGAGCACGGCCGGCCGCGAGTGTCGTGGTTGTTGTAGCTGTTACTTCAAATACGAGAATCTAGTGGCTGTCCCACGGCCTGTTCTTTGCAGTACTTTTTTTGTTTGCTCCTTCAAGTCGAGATGCAAGTGGCGAGCATGTAGACAAATTCTCAATTGTCGTCGCGACGATGTAACCGAAAGGCACTGTCGGTCATGTTGATCACATGAAGCTGATGTAGTCTTGCGTCGTAACCTAGGCCAAACTTTACGGTTATCTCAATTCGTCAACATTGAGTTCTTAATCAATTTCGTCGTACGCACGTTTTTTGCACCATATATAAGATTCTTTCAGGAATCTCAACTTAGAAAAGCTACGGGCACAACATCTTTCGTTCAGGACAAAGCGACAATGCGCTCAGCGGCGTCAGCCCACGGGGGGACGGGGGCACGGCGACACGGGCCTAAACCTGCGGCGCATGCGTGTATCGCGAATCACGTGACAACAATGAGTGGGTTGATAGCGCTGCCCGTTGGCCTTGCCTGGAAAAACACAAAACAAGCAAACAACGTTGAATTGGGCGACATGGAGGTGACGTCGGTAGCGGAGTGTTGGCTGTGCCGACGCGGTACTATTCCCTTGGCTGTTTACGGCGCCGTGGCTTGCCCGGTTGGATTAGCAAATTTTATTGACTTGGCGCATCTCATACTCCGTTTTCCAGTTTTGCAATCATTTAAACGAAATTAGATCGCAAATATTTGGCGTGCGGTCTTTCTATACTTCGTTTAACCTCAAGTCGAGACGCAGCCGAGTCTACGAGTTGTATGGATCAATCAGACACCGTCAAAAGGGAACAATCATCGTGTTTGTCACGTTTCTGAACGTGTTCCATGATCGCTAAACCATTCATCAACAAAAAGGCGCAGTGACTTGCACTTTTGGTGCTGTTTGATTAGTTCCATTAGCTCGTAGCCTCGGCTGCGTCTGGACTTAAGCTTAAACGAAGTATAACGGACACTAAAGATAACTGCAGTGTTTTTCCACGTCGAAATTGAACTGAAGTTGCCCTTTAAGTGAAGAGAGCAACCGTGCAGAACGCGTTTTTTTGCGGCTGACGGCTACGCGGCAATACGGCATCGTATACCCTCGCTAGTCACCCGCTTCGATTCCATGAAAATTGCTGGGACTCGTGAACAAACAGGGAACAACAAACAAAAACAACGCGCCGGGCGATTGAGTTTTTAGCGCGACAAATAAATGGATAAGAAGCAAGCGCTTTTCAGCGGTAGAATGACAACGGCTTTGATAGCCAGGATGAGCAGCTTACGAGAAGCGCGGCCAGACGCAGCGGGTGCTCAGCCGGTCCTTTCGTGATGTCGGCTGACGGGCTGCTTCGTCTCTCCCCTCTCCCTCTGTTTCGATGTGGCTTGCTTTCGCCGCTGCTTTGAAAGTGTTCTTCCGACTAATCCGGTCGAGTTCTCGTACACCACTGATGGGGAATTAGGTGAAAATATCGAAGAATGCAAGTACTTGAGTTAGGTTTAATAACAAACTACTGTGAGATAAACACATTAACCCCGAGGCGACGAAAGCGTCCTAGCGGCTTCGGTTATTGAAACGACTCCTGAAGTTGTCTTCATCTAACACAAAACTGACTCTTTACAAAACTTTATTAATGCGTTAGCTTTGGTACTCACATGACAGGCAAAAGCTGACGGCGTCCGTCTGTGGACAAAAAACAGTCGAAAGGGAAGCGCGCCACGTATTGAGGAGGAGAGTGGTGACGGACAAAGGCGAGAGGGAGGCGACGTCACGGGGCGGAAGCCAATGCGCGCGCGGATGCTGGGGCGAGTCTGAGCTCCCAGGTGTGCGAAGCGCGTCTGCTTTGTTTTTGCGCTACGAAATGGAGTGTGAACCAATTACTAACGCAGGTCTAAGTAGGCGGTAAAGGAGACGGATTGAGAACGATGAAGACGGGCTGCCGAAACCGGTGAACAGCGAAAGCAGCGTCAGCAGCGGTGGCGCTGCTAGGCGTGCAATGCGGGCGAAAGAGACAGAGGAGTAGAAGCAGCGCCATAACTCGGCTTGCCGAACTGCGGCCAGCCGAGATAGACACCGAGTGTCTCGGAGCCCGAAAGAAGACCGCGGTACTCCGCTACGACAGCTACACCGTAACCGACGTGATCAACTTCAAGAGAGAGCATGCACTATCGCGGACAATATGAGCTGAAACAGCGCTCCGGCCTGTGCACGGTACTACCTGCGCCGCCTGTCGCATCGCTCCCTAAACACGGCGCACCCTGAGGCCGAGATAAATTCTCACTTGCGCTCACTGCGCCGCTGCGCTCTTCCGGCCGTCTGCTAGCGAAAATATTGGCGGACGGAACCACCATCACGATGCGTGTGCCGTGTAGCCCAATGTTCACGTTTTCAGCTAACATGCATTTCAGTGCATTTCAAGAAAGCGCCGAAGTGGAAAATGCGCTGTCACGCTCGTATCTCCTCGAGGAGCGCTGCCTGACGAAGCTGCCTTGGCCCACAAAAGGAGCCGATCTGAATATCATCGAAAACATTTGGAGGCGCATCAAGGTAGCCATGTCACGGCGTCTTCTCCCCGCGTCACTGCCCACAAATCGTGGAAAGCAATCAGAGCTGAATGGGAGTGGCTTCGGGTTGAGCCAGACTTCGTGGCCGCGCTCTATGGTTTCTTACCAGACAGGATGAGAGCCGTGGTCGCGGGTCAGGGGAGAATGACGCGGTATTAAATTATTTTGCAAGTTTTACTGCTCCTCAGGACCCCCTGAACCGGACTTCTGCCGATTGGAACAAAGCTTGATGCTACGGTTGCGACACACTGTTTGACGCCGTTAACCACGGATACTTTTGTGGGGTGCCTCCTTCATCCCGATCTTCTTGTATAGTGCAGTTGAACTTCCACGCCGACTATTAATCTTTTGTGTCTGACATTGTCCTCTGCAAATATTCTTTCGATTAAGTTTCAATCTCCTTTTCCTGACAAATATATGACTGTTTGTCCCACCTTATTAAGACTAGAAATTTGTAAACAAAAAACTGGTGTCTTGTCAGCAAGTTGTTTTGTTTGAAACAAACACGTGAGCCCAGTAATAAAGAAATAATAGTTTTGAACCGTTTCATACCAATCAAGGTTACAAAACCTTCTCAGTAACATGTATGCTTACCGTTTTTTTTTTTTTGAACATCTGTGATCTAATGAAAAAGAAATACCTTGGAGCCGGACTAAATTCGGTATATAGATTTTGGCCTATATTTTACGATGTCCTACTTTGTGCATCCGCCTATAATCTAACAAAAACAACCTGCAACGTATTTTGATGTGACTTTCAAAAACGATAATCGCAGCTGAAATTTAAGACACTTCAATATTTTTTCTTCTCCAGTCAGCGTTTTTTCTACGGGATTCTGCGCGATAGAGTAAAGTAAATCAATTCTAAAAAAGGGACGACAAGTGTAATATTTTGTTCCCCCCGCCGCCCTACCACACATGCCCGCTGTCGCACCCGCCGTCTCGCTTGCAGACGGCCGGAAGAGCGCAGTGGCGCAGCGAGCGCAAGTGAGAATTTATCTCGGACTCAGGGTGCGCCATGTGTGCGGAGCAAGGCGACAGGCGGCGCAGGTAGTACCGTGCGCCGGCCGGAGCGCTGTTTCAGCTCATATTGTCCGCGATAGTACTCCTCTTCTACCCGTTCAGGCGCGAGCTGGACATTATAGACGGCAAAACAAATATTAAAGGAAGATCCATTGGTGAATTTTTAGGAAATCTGTTAGCATGACGCTTGGGAAACGCCAGACACGTCTCACTTTGGGAAACGCTAACTCTGACCCCGTAACAAAGCCAAAACAGGCAGCAAAAATATAGGAAGCGAGAGACAAAGCCAAATGAGAAAGCCAAAAGAAAGAGTGAAGGGGTCAGCGTGACTGCTTCCCAAATGGGACGCGTGCGGCGTTTCCCAAAGGCCGCACACGTCCCACGGCCGACGCTTTCCCTAACAATCCACCAATATACTTTTTATTACGTGGATAGATGGAGGGATCTTAATGGCTATAACTTTTGTAACGGGCGGTAGCTTGCCCCTCCTAGCCTAAGTCTATAAAGACCAACACATGATTCCTCGTGCCCTTCTAAGACCAATTATCTACCCCTAACTATCACAAGGCAGTGCGGGATATCATCAGGATGACCTTTGGGGGATCAGCACCACAGCGTGCCAGTCTTGAAGTTTCGTTATCCCTCTCGCGCCGCTGATTCCTCTCTCCAGGAGCAGCTGAACGTTTCCCTCGAGCAGAGCTTCGCCGAGGTGTCTCCGCCTGTTCTAACAGGCACAAAAATACTCGACCGCATTCGGTGAATTCGTGTTATGATGGGGCGATAGCAAACCATTGACAAAAACTTGCGACGGCGTCGGGCGCCTACAAGCCCATTACCGCAAACATTTCTAGCACGCCTTGAACAGCTGAGTCATGGCGCCGTTCTAGTGGGACGGCGCGAAATTATATCAACGGCTCAGGGGTCAACGCTCCCCAAAGGCGTGCTCCCGGTGACATGATCATATACATTAGAGTTGGTCGTGATTGTGACGGGCAACTCGCTCGTACTACAACGCCCGGTCGTCGACGTCTTCGATTCGTCGGCGATACGAGGTTCAACGGGCAGGAACACGAGGCGGGATGTATAAGTATGGGTCTTGGTCGGCTGGTCCTGGGAAAACATCTCCAGGTTCGGCGATTTCTTCCTTGGTTGTTCCGGCAATGGACCAAATTCTGACGGCTGGCCTTGAGTACGGCGGCGTGCTCGGTCTCCGTCGTCCTCTGCGAAGGGCAGTCTTTCCGGCTCAAGTACCTCACTTGGCCGGCGTGTCTTCTGAGGGGTACGCTTCACGAGCACAGAATGCGATACCCCGCACATCCACCACAATTGCCGCGGGTAAAGAGAGGTTGACGAGCGTAAACTGAAAAGTAAACGTTTAATCTGCGAACTTATGCCAGAAACAAAACAAACAACGAGCGTCCTAAGCCTCAGTAGCAAATGTCGCGGCGTCGGCGTGACTGCTGGCTGGAGCGAGACTCGAGAGAGGATGAATCAGCAAGACCAAGGTTGGCCCTCTTTCTACATACACTCGGCAGGCACGTAGCCAGGATTTTGTTTCGGGGGAGCCCGCCCATGACAAAATCCTGTATGAGGGGGAGGGGGAGAGGAGGTCTCAGCAAAATGAAAGATTTCGGGGTGGGCCCCATGGGCCTCCTCCTGGATACGATGCCTGACACTCGGTATCTGGAATATTCGACCTAGGAGGTTCGAAAGTGAGCTAGGGCGAGCCTGACTCGACGAGGTCATGTTGCCCTTCTTATCATTTACTACTCGGGCGTAAGAGTAAACTCGAATCTTCTTGAAGTACGGAAAAGCGTCCCTACTGGGTCATTCGTCCGGCATTATTACAAAACATAGAAGCAATTTATTCGCCGCCTATACATGCAGTTGTCATGGGCGTTCATTACTAGATTATTCAGTTCGTATCGACACATTCAAGTATTCGTTTTCTTCTTGATCCAATGTTCAACGAAACAAATTGCCTGCATCCATAACAAATTTAGACTCTGTGGTATTACTTCATTGATAAAATCACTGCTTTCATTTTAAGTAAACTGTGTTCAACTTTGTTCTAAGTGTAAACATGTGTTCTAATTGCATGGTGTGTAGGGTGTAAAAATTGGTTGATGTGTTAGATAATTGTTGTTATTCTTTGTTGCAATATTTATTTGATGTTATGAATATCTCCTTCCACGCCCTTGAATGAGCCACGTAGTATTACTAAATAAATAAATTAGGTAGATTGCTGTTTCATTTATATAGTAGAGTAAATACATCCTTCTCTATATATCCACTTAGGTACAGAATATTGGTGATACGATAGTGATAAAATCAATTACTATTTATTTTGCAGCTCTAAAAAGAATTGTCCAAAACAAGCTATCATTACGAAATCATGGTACAACACGACCATTCTCCCGTGGGATGGAGTTGACAATACTACAAGATGCGCGAATCGCCGAAAAGCCAAATTCGACTGCTCGACCGTAAGCTGATTTGTACCGTCAACCCAACAATTTATCGAGTTTAATAACCCTTCTAATTCTCGAGCAGGTCTTTTATGAACCGCTGATCAACCATATGTTCGATTGTGTGCAAAGACCCGCTTAAGTAAATTTATTCGGACGGATCAAAAAAGGTTTATGCTATCATCAAACGTAAAACATGTAGTATTATTTTTAATTTAGAACGATATGTTTCGGGGTAAGCATTTCAGTGGTAAGAGTAAGGAAGCGAGAGGCAATATTTGTTACACATGACTCTAACCGGAGACTGAGGACGACAAGGGTGACAAAGGACAAACATGCATGTCTCAAATAAGAGATGTGTGTTTGTCCCTTGTCCCCTTCTGGTCCGTCGTCTTCGGTTAGAATCATGTGTAACGTAAACCAGCTCGCCTGCCCAAGCAGCATGGCGATACTTGGCCAGTGTCGCTGCACTGTTGGCGAAATACTACTTTATTTTCATGTTCAGCTGGTTTTTACTATTATGCAACAACAAGCTCAATTACAGCCTGTTGACCGAGCCGTCCAATATCGGCCGAGTGTGCGGGTTTGCACCACGTCCCGACTCCCGGCAGGTATTGGCGTAGTGCCGTTTCGTTACCGGCCCTGTATTTGTGGGATTTCGTGCGAGTACTGCCCAGGCCCGGCAGTCGGCCAGGTATCGGTAAAATGTCGCATACGCGTCTGCTCTGCATCTGCCGGACGCCGCCTATGCGCTCGCCTTGTATCAGCAATATCGGCAGCATTGGCTTGCACGTTAATTCCAAATATAGGGCGTGCCTCGCACGCATACATGGATGATCGGAATTCTTTTTAATCATAGAAGTTTATTAACCCACTATCACCACACAGCTTGTTCTCGAGAGTTTTACAGAAGTGATACTTCTCTTTGGAACTGAAAGCGAATTAATAAATGGAATCACTCTGTTTTTATGGCTAAGCAAATTTTATCTATCAAACACGGAGGACCGTGGAGATTAGAGAGCTTTGGTACATCGTTACAATGACTCTGATCACGATACCCGATACTCCCGCCGCCGCCTTGGCGCGTACATTGTATCGTTATCGGGGGCATCGAAGGTATCGGAACGAACATATTATTAAAAATAGGGTTGCCTTCGCAGTAGTTTACTGTGACTCTCTCAGTGCGTTAAGATCACTCATCTCTTCAAAAGTCTCAAAAAACCCTCTTATTATAGCACTTCAGAACAAAATAATTCTTGCATTGAAATATAAATTGAGGGTAGTTTTTTGTTGGGTTCCCAGTCGCATTGGCATCCGAGGAAACGAAGAAGCTGACCGTTTGGCGCACACCTGCATCCAAAGATCAATTGATTTTTTCAAAGTTACCTCATACAGACTACCGCTCATCAGTAAAGAAATTCGTGAGACGATGCAGGCAAGATGAATGGAATGCAGCAATATATAACAAGCTACATGATGTAAAACCACTACTAGGTGAATGGAAGAGCGCACGACACAGATAACGTTTTTTCGAGGTTGTCCTGTGCCGACTGCGAATCGGTCACACGCACCTGACCCATGGCTACCTCCTGCGCGGGGATGAAGCCCGCTTGTGCGAACATTGCGACAAAGTCCTGAGCATTTTACATATTCTCATTGAGTGCCCTGTGTATGACAGAGAGCGTCTTATTCAGTTTTCTCCACTTTATAAAGACCACGTGCCACTTCACCCAGCACTGATTTTAAGTGATGAGCCCCTTGTGGCATATAAAAGTGTTCTTAAATTTTTGGACTCCATCGGCATTCTACACCGACTATAAGTGTTTTAATCAGCATCGCATAGCCATCGTTTGACGTTTTGTAATTCATACACATGTTTTATCCAATCACCGGCTACTAAAACCCGCTTTCTTCTCTCTAACCCTAAATAATAAATAGACTAGTTCTTGGCGCTCTATAGCCTTAGTTGCTTTTGCGCCACAAAAACCTAAACAACCAACCAACCAATGATATCATCGATATAGCGCCCTGCCTGTGTGTTTCTTCGACCTGATCCTACTTTTTTTTGTGCTGTTCCCACCAAACAGTATGTACCACCAACTAGCCCAACTACATGCCTTGTCGGAACGATATACTGAAACTCTCTATTGTGACGCAAGCAGGACTACTATAAAAGACATGCTTGCCGTGTAGTTACGAATAAAACAGCGATATCAAGTAATCCGCGATAGATTCATAATCCGACTAGGTCATCACAGGGCAACTCAAACACAAAGTCGAGAGAGAAGGTCTCCCACATTCGTCGAAAGTCTGGCTGTCGCCGATGAGCAGTTCTTTGTCGAAGCGCGTCCAACAAGCACAGCAAAATATTTTCATGGATGCCGACGAAGGAAATGACAATCACCGAAAAGTTGGCATGGACGTATTCTGGCCGTTAAAACAACGGCCGCCACTGTAACGCATGAAAAGCAGAACACTGAAGACCGTATTTTGGAAACCGCGGACCTACCTGGCTCACTACCCATCACCACAACTCTGAATAGGGCAAAACCTACGGCCCCAGTGAGCCCACCAGCGCGTCAGAGCGAGTCACGTGACAAAGTATCGTCCAAGCGTTTTTGTCCTATGGAGAGTGGTTATGTGTATCGCACCGCCCCTCTGATTTGCTTGAAGCTGTTGGCGCACTCGCTCACAGCCGCACGAAGACGCAAAAGAACGTGGGAAGGCTTAAGAAAAGACGAGGTCGGAGGGAGATAGACAATGCAGCTAAGCTACCTTTGCGTGCTCTGTCTGTTTTTCTCCGGCTAAAAGTAAGCAGATTCCGTTTGGCTTATTTGTATTTTCAACTTGAGTGAGCCAAAAAATATGAATACATGGGCAGCCTAGCCGATTCACAAACAACACGTCCCACACTCAACGAAAAACGGCGGCTGTGCCAAAAATGGTATCGGTACAAGCTTTCCGATTAGACGCTAATATCGGCGCAGTGCTGTGCGCTGCCTGAGTATTTATTAACCTTGTCTTTCAGCAATATTGTAGTCGACTTCATTTTGCGGGTTCAATATGTCGCGAATTCGGCGAAGTGTTGGTTTCGAAAATATTTCGCGGGCAGAAAATTTCGCGAATCAGGGTGCTAAGTGTATTTGTACGTAAAAGAAGGAAAATTATCGGATTTCATTTTTTGCAAAAATGACATCTTCGAAAACATTTAATCGTTAGCTGTAAATAAACAAAACTCGTTATTGTGTAGTATGGAGGAGTACTTAGGCCAATTTCTTCGCCGTGCCCGACGTTTCGAACCTTGCTCGGCTCCTTGTTCACGGGTGACTGTATTCGGGCCCTAGTGGTGTTGTTTTAGCTGCTAAAGTAAAAAAATAATTAAAAGCGCGAAGGTAAGACAAGCTACATCTGAGGTCAGTAACTAAAATAATAAATTTCACTGCAGAAAAAACACCGATAAAAAGGAAACAACCTAATCAAAAGCATAATTAATACATTGTATCTTACATTGTTGTGCCTAAGCTAATAAAAACGCTTATAGAGAAAATACCAACTTAAGTGATTGAAGTAAAATGGAAAAAGTATGGCACGCAAGATTTTCTCCACTATCCGAACTACACTAGGCTAAACGTTTCCTTCACTGTTCGCCGCCGCACGTTAAATATTGATTCATTGCAAAACTAAAAAGAGCATAGATATTTGATACACTCACTTTACGCGGTTTTCATTGTGTACTTCGATATATCGTATAAGCAGTATTAAAAAAATCGCCAACAACAAAACAGGAAAGGTGAGCTCTAGCAAGGTGAAAAGCTTTTGAAGATGTTGAATAATGTTGAATACAAAGAAAGAAACCACTCCAAAAAAAAAACTAAGGATAAAAGGGTGTGTTTCGTCGTATAATCGTAGTTATTTAGCGCTCTCCGATCACCATGTTGGCAGCTCGACTACAGCAAACGGCTTTCTGAGTCAGCCATGAGGTAGAAGCTTGCCATTAACGCAGGAATCTTTTCATTATTACGAGCGACTTTCATATAGTATAACCCAACAGGGAAGGAAGCCAATATTATTTTTTAAAACTAGAGCTAAGCATTCCTAACTATTCCTTCAAATAAATGAAATGTATTTCGTGCGATGACGTGTAGGCATGTGACAAGAAACATTAATGTAAGGATTCGTAGCTAGATTCATTGCATAACCAATGCCCCCATCCTACGCAGACGGGCTAAAAAGACAGTTGTTTTAATATCAATATTTTGCGACAGACAACACCCTGCAAAGACAGCCATGTGCGTGGACTACTCGATGCAATAAGGTACAGATGTTCCTGTCAAATCACGCTCGAAATTATGTGCAATAGAGCACGCAGTTTTAGATAAGTCTTAATATGATCTAAATGCGTATAATATTAAATACTGTTTCAGCAAAAGCAGTTAGAAGAATGCTTTTACGCCTGCTGCAAAACCAGAAACGAAGAAGATCTTTACGGCTACCGTCTCATACTAGATGGTGGTTCGTGCGGCAACAATAAGGTATATTATTTTTCTTTCAGTAACTGACTTATGTTGTCATTTGATTTAACAATGAATTTAGAAAATTTCTGCCTTGATGAATTGAAAAGTAGTGATAATTAAGTGTCATAAAACAGATTTCTACTATTTTCCCGATTAATGAATGTCGAAATGGCATGAAGTGACCATTTTTAACCTGGTAGCTTGCGAAGTTAATATGAAATAACATAGAATTGCGTCTTCTCCGAGTGTGCAGGGCGGTCAGAGGGTGTAACTGATTGCATGAAAACTGGAGGTGTGCGCGTAGTGAAATTTCAACTCGAACCGAACCCGACTGGTATGGTGCTGAATTATAGCCACAAAGTTGAATGTCGAATTGAATACGAATACTAAAATGAAATTCCCAATATTCAAAAAGCGTCATAGATGAGGAAACAAGCCCTTTTCGTGTTTATTCTCCTGCAGCGCATGCAGAACTAAGTTAAGCTAGCTCGAATAAAAACTATGTTAATGATCGCACTTAGACGCCAAACTTCAGACATAGCTGGCGAATATCTCCACCTCTGGGCGTGTGGATACAGAGCGCGCTGAATAAATCGACAGATATGAGTGATCCGCTTGAATAAAGTGAAGTCTTGCATCACCTAGCCCTGTCACTTCGGTCGACGCCGCGAGGAGCGACGAATTAGCAGAAGAAATCGGTTTATCGCTGTTATTTGCAGACTTGATACTAATTTCCAATATAATTAACGTAACATCAGTAAATAAGTTGATAGTGAACAGAGCTGAATGCGGGTGATGCACGATCCTTTATATTCAGAAGTGTGACGTACGTTCTTTTAGGGTTTCTGTCGAGCGCATCTCGGATGAAGCATAACTGCCTCATTCGACAAACACAAGAAACGAACTACTTTCTGTCAAAATAGTTTGTTAGTCAAAGCTGTTGAATGCAGGCTTCGATTTTTAACCAACACGGGCCTGAAAGGATCATTGAACCATCAAATAGTAATAATTTATTTTGGTCTCTGAGTCATGGGTAAGAGAGGGGGGGAGGGGGGCAATATGTAAACAAATATTTAACCGACGAGGCCCTACCACTAGTGTTGTCACCAGCCCGGGGGGGGGGGGGGGGGGGGGTACCGTCCCGGTTGCAGCACTCAGGAGGGTGTAGCTAAGCAGTGAAAGGGGGGGGGGGTCGCGACCCTCGCCCCTCCCCCCTCTTCTTTTAATTTCAAGCTTCGTTGATCGAAAGGAGAGGGCGCGGGGAGGGGGGAGGTGTATCTCACTGGGTGTCGCTGACTCTAGTGACGCCACTGTCCACCACCCTTGTACATTGCTGCTCAAATGAACAAAAAAAAACGTAATAAAAACACGTAACCATTAAATCAATTAACATAGCAAAATACAATCCACATGTACCATATAGCGAAATGGAGAGCGTTCATGAATAAACCACAATTTTTGCCAATCCAACCGTTTTTGAATAATTCAATGAATCAAATTATTAAAAAAATCGAATAGTGGGAACCTGAAAGTAAAATGAAATTATTCGGACGATCGCTATTCTATTCGAACTCGAAACTCGAATATTCGCACACCCCTAATGAAAACTTTTCTGGCGTCAGCAGTGAACCGACTTCCTCCGTCTTTGAGCTCACTTTAACAAAACAATCTCCGGTAAATATATGCTTCCTTTCCTCATAAAGGGTTGCTGAACTCTTACAACACTTTTGTCAATAGCTTGGTTAGTGCAAATACAAACCACGCCACCTTCGCTCTCCTCCGTAGAAAGGTAGCGCAAATTTACGTCGCGTTTCATATTGTAAGCTAGGAACCATTTTGATATTTTAGGACGCCGACTAGAAATAGAAGTATGTAATAGCTCCAAATGACACCGATATTCATAAAAAGACTTAAGTGTGCATTGCAGGCGTAGGTTATAAAGTAAACTGTCAGAAAAACAAAGAAACCTCAACATCTACGTCGTGAGACTCATTTTGAGTGAGGAGCGATTCCGACATTTAGGCTCGTCGTCCCAAAATAAGTACCAAATGTGAGCACGTCGCGAAACTCAAGATAGATCTCGGGGCCTAAATATTACGTTTTTTTGTTTTTTTTTCATGCGTCTGCATTAGTGCCCTGGTACACGCGCTGACCTTGGACGGTGTGGAGTATTGAAAGTTCGCAACGTCGCCCCGAGATGGCGCCACAGCCCCACTGGCTGGGGAAACTGGCTAGGAAGCACTTTTTGCAAGCGCCGACAGATGGCGGCGGGGCGATTATTTTGAGATAGGCGATAGGTCGCATAGCAACGGAGGCCGCACTGGATTGGCTGGGTATAGTGAGCGGCACCCTGACGTACCACCTAGCAACCGAAGATCGCCGGCGACGTGCCCCTTCGTCAATTTCGGCGCCGCGCAGTGGGGATCGGCGGGTGTATCACAGGCGCGTGTTAACCCTGCCTGGCCCTCCTGTTCATGCCGCTTCGCGTTTACAGTCGGCGGGTGGCTCAATACAAGATATAAGCACATCTTGGCCCACCCGTACAGTTTGCTTCTCAGCCCCCCAAAGACGGAAGAAGTACGCCATAGCCTCGTTGTCCCCCACTGCACCTCGGGTGCTTTGTGGTACGTCACGCCGTCGCTCTCTGTAACCAGCCAATCCTGTGCCGCCGCAGTTGCTATGCGTCCTATCGCCTAGCCTCGCAAAATAAGCGGTCCGGGTGTGATTGCCCTCTTTGGACGCCCTCGGAAGCTCCTGCCGCCGGATTTGGAGACCTGTGGAGGCACACGGGCTGCGGTTCCGGTTTTCTTCCTGCCACGCTGTTCTGGACGCGTTACTGCCTGTCACCGGGCAGTAAGCGTACGTTATCGTCGCCCCTGTATGCTCAACATGTATGCGCATAACGAAATGGCTCTGTCGTTTTCCGTGCATCGCGCGCACGTTCTTTATGCACACGTTAAGTGACCTGACCTGCTTGTACCAGGGAGAAAAAAGGTTTCGGGAATGTTCACCCCGCGAAAAGGTGCTGAGAGGCTGCATTCGCCATTCTTTTTTTTTGTTGTTATATGTAACTGCTTGACTAAATGCTTACGCATTCATTCGATAATCAGCGTGGTGGCAGCAGGGATTTCGGCCTATTTTGTATCGAGGAAAGTTGCTTTTTTATATATACGTGTTCTATTTATTTATCTGACAATTGTTTTTAGTTCAGTTTTTTTTTAAAGTCGGAGCACTGTTTAGGCGTAGAAGACACAAAGAGCATTCGCACAGGGAAAAATCCGAACTCACGGCACTCGATTGGATCAGCCGGCAGACGAGCACGCAAAGAAAAACAGAACACCTTGACGTTGCGCTTTGGTGAACTTGATCGACGTCGCAGCTCGCAACATTGACTTCGTTCTGACTTAAGGTGAAACAAACTATAGTCAAGCCGTTGTCATCTTTATTATATTTCCTGAGAGGTATTTTACCGCTTATCCGCCGCGTGAAAATTAAAAGAGTACGTTGGATATGAGCGTACATATACAAATATCGGAAAGTAATGCCAGGATATGATAAAGAAGCGATAGATAAGGCAAGCACATCATATTCTAGAGATCGAGATAAGTGAAGAAAATGAATAACCAGACTTTATTAAAACAAAGATATCAAAACGTTGATACATAAAACATATGTTAAGGCGAATACAAAGGTAACCCGAGAGCATAATAAATAGAAAAATACTAAGGGAAAAATACTCATTTAATTTATGACGCACTTCTATGGCAAGTGTTTTCTGAGAAGTCAAAAATGAGGAACCTTATAATTAACGGCTATAATCTTGTGAACAAAAGTGAATGCATAATTAAGAAAATTAGTAATCTGATGTTGTTCGAGAAAATCAATGTAATAATTGGCGGTTTACCCATATTATCACTTAACCTGCCTCTGCTTCTGTAAGAAAATAATTATTTAATACAATTCTCAAGAATTTTTACAGTAACGGTTCAAGAGTATAAGCGAAATGCACTACGCGAAAAAAAGACTTAAATATAGCAAGAAATCCTGTAAAGCTTAAGTTTTGTTAATAAATCATCACCTTCATAGCAATGTCTAGAGAAATATATAAAAAAGTTTTAATTTAAACGGAACAAAGTAAGATATCGATGCTAAAATATTTATATATATATTTTTTCATCTCTTACTGCTTTCAGACGTGCATAAAAGGAAAATGTCAAGAAAATCATCAGGCGCACGAAACCGGTTCCGAATTATTTAGAAAAATAAAAACATAAACTCTTCAGCGGGCACAAATAAAATACAACGTGCCTCAACGCAATGTTTTTGTCGTTTTGTTTATTCAGAGTACATGAAACATGATGCGAATTAGAAATTTACTCTAACACACACATCTCATTAGAAACTTCTCAAAGATTCAACTCGCATGAAAAATGAAACTGCTAATCTAACATAGGTTGGGTTATAGGTTGAATTGAACGAGAACAAGAACGTGTTTCTCTCGTCGTAGACCCAGTCTACGATCACGCAAACGGTCAGCCTCCTTCTAAAGGTATCGCTACGAGATTGAATTAGATAATAAATAAATTGTGTGTACCGTTGCTAGTAGGAAAAGTCTACACGATTTCCGCACAACCCTTTAAACTTATTAACAGAACGAATTATTAACAAAACATTTACAACCTATAGTTAACACATCGTTTACAACATATTACCATATCGTTTACAGCCTCTCTACATATCGTTTACAACCTGTTAATCGATCGCTTACAACCAATCGAGGTCATCGCTTGGTCTTCTGGACGCCACGGCGGTTACGCCCGTGTCGGCGTCACGTGATTGCCGCCAGGACTCGCATCCGGGTTGCCAGCGTTAGAGTTCCTGTATACACGTTTGCAAGTCCGGTCTCGGGCGCCGCCATCTTGCTCTGTGGGGTGTGCTCTTGTACGCGGCATAGTCCGATTACGACGCCTTGTAAGGCTTCGTAATCGGATATATTCATCCAAGCGGACCCCAGCCGAGAAGATGGCAGGGCCCAATGGCCGAACTACCAGGCGTATATAAACCCTACGGGGTAGAGTTGCGCGTTCATCCCCGTAGCGCCGTCTTTCCCGCACAGCATGTTGATCCCGCTCCTCACGTGACTAAATTCGGCGAATAGCGGCGCCGCGCGTTCGAGGCGCGCGGCGCGCTCAAAAGCAGGGGAACGTTCTGTCGAGGCGCGTGCAACGTCTACTTTCCTGCACGGCACTTGATCCGGTCCCTCACGTGACCGGATCTCGGCGAATAGCGGCGCGGCGGCACGTGGAAAACAGACGCGCAACTCTGGCGCCCGTAGGAAGCCTATACAGGAACTCTAGCCAGCGTTAAAGTTCCTAGAAAAATCCCCGTAGGAGAGTCAGATTTGCGCGTCCTTGTTCCACGAGCCACCAGCCGCTGCTCGCCGGATTCGGTCACGTGAAAGATAAATCTCCAGTGCTGTGCAGAAAATTCTCCTCTACGTCCGCTGCGCGGTTCCGTTAGCCGCTAGCTAGCCACTAGCCAACTGTGCTCATATTTTTGGTTTTGCATGAGGCCGTATATCATCCGTTTATATAGCCGTATATCATTGATATATCATCCTCCTGAGCATCGCGACGAAGACGACGATAACGACGAAGACAGGTAAGAGTCCACCGCCTACGTACGTCCTCACCCGATTCCGGCCCACTTTTCCGCACGTTTTTCACCATGCTCTCAACCGAAAACGGGGACATCACGCTTCTGACATCAGAGGTTGAGGCGAAATACTGGTTGAAACATGGCAACGTGAGCGTACCGCCGCATGCGGATTTGAAGGGACTAGGACCACTCGGCCTACCACGCTAAAGCTCCTGCACGCCTAAAGCGTGCAGGAAAGGAAAGATGTCCTGTTCCCGTCCTCGTCCTTGCTGTTTTATACTTTCAAGTTTTGTATCTATTAACCAACACGCTCGTTTTCAATTGTAAAGCGTGGCTTCCCCGCATAACTTTGGATTTCAAGATGGATGAACGCGAAGCTCTTGTCCCTACAGGAGCTTTTATACTGAGGTAGCATACTGCTTTTCACAAGTAATGAAATTGCATTACTCATAACTTTCCTCAGAAATACGCACATGTAATTAAATTAGAGTTACAAAAACAAAAGCCGTTTACAACTCTCTGTAACGCCGAATTAGAGCGCAGCTCTTGAGGAGGAGGGGAAGGCACGGGGAAGGGGGTCACGTGACCTCGAGGGGTGGGGGTGGCGGAGAAGATTTTCCGCTAAATTTAGCGGGGAAATTTTCCGCTAGATTTAGCGAGAAATATTTTCCTCTAAATTTAGCGGGGAAAATTTAGCGGGCAAAGGAAGATAGGTTTCCTCAACCGACCAACCATTCCAGTCAAAGCTCTGCATTTCGTCGTCGTCGCGCGCTATCGTCTCGTCTTCTTCCTTAGTTAAAGCCCACACAAATTAGAGAACACGACGATGGTCGGAAGAGCAGCATTTACATCACCTGTCTAAACAGAGACCTAACAGTTTTTAGCTAAGAACTACTTCATGAAATAGATTTTATGCAATAAGTGTCACGGCGGTGTGTGAGGAATAAGCGTCACACGCGGGTCGAGGCAATAGAAAATATCCAGACCCGATAGCAGGCCTGTTGTACGCAACCAATGAATATTCGAGGCATAGTGAATCACAAAAATGCAAGAATATGCATCACTGCCTAGTGATGCATATTCTTACATTTTTGTGCATATTCTTTCATTTTCATTTACCAGTGAGATTCATGGAAGAGCTTAGTGGTAATCGAACCCCGGACCATCCGATCCGCAGGCCGCAGTCTTCGCTCGCCGCCATAAGAAGTGCAGGAGAGCGCAAGAAGCTGAACTGAGCATGACGTGCTTGACATAGTCACCTGCGCAAATACGCGACTGTTCGCGGGGAGTGATACTTAGTTCAAGATACTTAGTCGGGGATACCTATTAGTCAGGCGACCAACGGCGCCTAGTTTTACTTTGTCCGCATGGGACAGTCGGTGGTAGAACCGGAATATTCTGTCTACACCTTACTTAAAACAGGCAGTACCTTGATTCCAAAACTCTAAACTCTAAAACTACCACGACATTTTTCATTTTCACCTTGAATATTATGTGGAATATCTGGGGTTCACCTAAAATTGTTTTTTACAACCGCTTGTAACCCATAAAAACCGAGCGTTGAAGATATCAGTTGAACTTTATTACTCTGATTCAACTCCTTTATTTTAACAACTACGAATAATGTCATTAGCTTTACCAGGAGACTGCAAACAATTTCTGCAGTGCATAAGATTGTGCTAAATGACACTCCATTTCCATCAAATATAATTTTACAAACACCCAGAGTCCCGAGAATTGCTTCTATAAGCAATTTTATTACGGTGAGCAAATATTCGAAAAAATGTGTCTTTAGCGTCGTTATTGGTTAAGGCCGGGGGAAAACATAAGAATGTGGGCGCGTCGCAGACGCACAAGGTGTGCAAGGGAAGGACAAGCCTTCACGTCGTAAAGTATACTTTATACTGATTGGGCTGTATTAGTTTTTCCTAAATTATTATTTCTGAATACAATGGCCTAATCTGTTTTTTGCATTTTTTTTAAAATTCTTGTTGTCTTATGACATTGTTTTTTATCTGCATGCTTAAAATGTACTAATTATACCTGTAGCCTGTTAGTTTAATTTTATTGATTTTGTGGAATAGAATGAAGCAAGGTTTTTATATTTAGTGATCATGCAAACTAAACAGTAATTATGAAGCAAGGATGAAAAATAATTGAAAAAGTTAATTAATGCAGGTACTGAAAAATTCGAGAAATATTTATTTTATTACTAAGAAAATTTCATTTTTGGAAACGAGGATCTCTGTGAGAAAAAAATGCAAAGATAATGACAGCTATTTAACACGGTTTAACTACGTTAAAACTCAATTTCGTTCTTACAGCTAGATATTCTTTATCCTAATAATAACCTCCTGTAAAGAAACCCAACCTCTGAAAATTCAACAATTCCATGTTTTACCTTTCGTTGGGAATACGAGCAAAAGCATATTCTGCCGAACAAACAATTCGACCAGATCCTTTCTTGTAGAGCACTCTATTATGAAGAAAAAGTTTTTTTTTTTATTTCCAGCAAGTGAAAGCGCAACGCTGCTCATTGTTGCTAATTCGTGTTGGACAGTGCAGAACCTTTATGGAAGATCAAAACATGTGCGTCACAAAGTTCAAACAACTCCCATTTAACAGGCTCTTTCCACTGAAGCAGCTCAGAAACACTTCGCAGAGGAAAAAGAAAAAAAAAATAATTAAGCAAATAACGAAAAGGTGAAAACGCTTTTGCTTTTCCTCTTTTTTTTATTCGATCTTTTCTTGTATTTGTATTGCTATTCATAGCGGCAAGAGCGATTACATTGCACCTGACTAACATCGCCAACGGAAAATTGCCGCGCGAGTGTGTTTTGCACAACACCGCGGAACGCAGGAAGCGAAATCCCATGCCGCAAAAGTGAAGGTTAAGACCTCCTGCCAACTTCAATCTTAATGAACATTGCACCGCCTTCCGGTCAGCGAAGGAGTACTGCAACGATTTTAATGTTGAAAGAAAAGAGAGATTTTTTTTTATATTGCTTATCTAGTCACAAGTCACAAAACATGCCACCTTGACCTAAGAAACTGCCATTCCGCTGCGTAATCCTAAACGGAAATAAGAACGTATATTTTACCGATTTGTAGCCGCGTGTGGTGCTTGCGGAAACTACGTTGATGCGTCTCTGGGTAACACAATGGAAGTAAAAAAACCTGTCCCCCTCCTCTGGTACACTCGCCGTCAGCCCCGTGGAGAACGATTTTTTGTGTCGATCGCTCTTCGCGATCTTCGGCGATGCTAATCTTTAAAAAGTCGACAATTGCGGTGGGAGCCGGTGGGCTTTCTGAAGAACGTGTTCGGAACGGAAAACTACGCGGTCCCCTAGAAACGTTCCTAGAAAGAAGGTATGAGAGTTGAGGAACACTTTGTCTTTCGATTTGTTCCTGAATAGGAAGCTAGTAGAAATTCCTGCACCCGAATGAGAGGATGATTTTTTCTTCTTCTTCAATTTTAGCCTGCCAAAGTCTTGGTGACGACTGTTTAAAATGGTTTATTCGATACGTCTCTATAAACTGCTGCGTCGTCACGCCAGCTTGGCTCATGATAATGTAATAACCAATGCATAAAACATAATCTTTTGTGTCACTCCGTCACGTTAGATGATAACTGTGAACAACGGACACGTCACAGCATTATACTTTCCATTAAAGTTGGGCGGTTCTGTTACAAACAGGGTCTATTATGTTATCTCTAAGACGACTTGACGGTGAAAGCCAAAACGCCGATGTAAACGTGATAGCGAACCTCTGAAGAGAGCGCGCCCTTTCACGACGCACCTTTGGCGCCCATTCATTGGTATTCTTTGTTTTGGTACCTTTCGTGTCGTTAACGAGTTTTTGTTGTGTTTTATGTGTCGCAGTGCTCGTGCCATGACGTGCAGCGTGCGCGCGAGAGTATCGCGTGAACTGACTGACTGACTGCCTACCCGAGCGACAGCATGCAGCCATGTTCCAACCGGGCTGATTTCTGTAACCCGTTTTTCTTGTAAATACACCACATTTATTGGCGACGAGAGGATGGGATTGTCGCAAAGAATTCCTGCTGCCATCGGGTCAACGGGTTGGACCATCGTCTGACTGCTGTGGGCTTGACTTGAGCCAAGGATTGTCCAGCCTCGGAATCCTGGCGCGGCCATCAAGCGGCAACCCCTCAGCGAGGACCATGAGTCGCATCGGGCACATCGAGTCTTTCGACGATACGACGAGCGACTGGCGCTCCTACGAAGAAAGACTGGCGTCATACCTCCTGGTAAACGAGGTTCCCGAAGGTAAGAAGGTTCATGCCTTCTTGAGTCTCATCGGTCCGAAGACGTACGCTTTGTTGAAGTCGCTCACGGCCCCGCAGTCACCGTCCGAGAAGTCGTTTACCGCGTTACTCAAGCTTCTGGGCGATCATCTTGCGCCGCAGCCATCCGTCATAGCGGAAAGGGCGAAGTTCTACAAGCGTTCGCAAGAAGAAAGCGAATCCATCGCCGAATTTGTAGCGGTACTTCGAGATCTAGCACAGAGCTGCGATTTTGGAGGCTTTCTTGATGAGGCGCTCCGCGACCGTTTTGTGTGCGGCCTTCGCCGAGAAGATGTACAGCGCGTCCTCTTCACAGAAGACAAAAAGCTGACTTTCCAGAAGGCGGTAGAGAGGGCTCTTGCGATGGAAATAGCAACTAAAAGTGCAGCGTTAACGCACACCAGCGGTGCGTCGGTCCCTGACGTCCACAAGGTTCGGGTCGACCACAAAGCCCGGATCGACAAGCAAGTACCAGAGCTGTCCAGTTGTTTCCGTTGTGGCTCGACCAACCATCGTAGTGATGCGTGCCCCCACGTCGGTGACACATGTTTCAAGTGCAACCGGAAAGGGCACATTCAACGCGCCTGCCGTTCGGGTAACAAGAAGCCGACAAAATCGAAACGACAAAAGCAGGTGAAAACACTGACCTCCGTTCACGACGCGGTATCTCTGCAAGCGGTCAGGGCTACGGGCTTGGAACCGATCACCGTACCCATAAACGTTGACGGTGTGAAGCTTACAATGGAACTTGACACAGGCGCAGCTGTGTCCGTTGTCTCCTTGACTGAATTTCGGAAGCTGTTCCCAAGAAAGCAGCTACGGCCAACAACGCTGACACTTCGCACGTATACAGGAGACTTTGTGAAGCCGAAGGGTCTGGCCTTGGTCTTTGTGCAACACAACGACCAAAGTAAGGAGCTTCCACTGTACGTCGTGGAAACCAAGGGACCGGCATTGCTTGGCAGAGAATGGCTGCGAGAATTTCGGCTAGACTGGAAGAACCTGGTCCGTGTCAACAGGCTCGACACGTCGGAGAGTCTAAAACAGAAGTTAGACGCCTTGTTGGAGAGCCACAGCGACCTGTTCAAAGATGAGCTTGGCACCATTTCTGGAGAACAAGCCGAACTTTTCTTCGTGAAGGTTCACAGCCGAAGTTTCTGAAGGCTAGAAGCATTCCATTCGCACTGCAAGCAGCAGTCGAGTCAGAATTGGCAAAAATGGAAAAGTTGGGAGTCATCACGCCCGTGGCTACCAGCGAGTATGCGACACCCCTTGTGCCTGTAGTAAAGAAGGATGGCAGTATCCGCCTCTGCGGAGATTTCAAGGCTACGCTCAATCCCTGCCTCGAGGTGGACAGGTACCCCATACCACGTATTGATGAGCTGTTGGCGGCCTTAGCTGGCGGACAAGAATTCTCAAAGATCGACCTCAGCAGGGCTTACCAACAGGTGGTTATGGCGGACAATTCAAAGAAGTTGCTAACGCTGAACACGCACAAAGGGCTGTACGCCATGAACCGTCTTGCTTTTGGCATCTCATCAGCACCAGGCATCTTTCAGAGAATAATGGACAATATGCTGAAGGGCCTGAAGGGTGTCAGCTGCTATCTCGATGACATCCTGATCACAGGAAAGTCGAAGCAAGAACACCTCAGCAATCTCGAAGCTGTCTTGTCGAGATTACAAGAACGTGGTGTGCGAGTGCGGCGTGACAAGTGCTCGTTTTTTCAGCACGAAGCTACGTTATCTAGGCCACGTCATCAACGCCGAAGGTGTTTGCGCATCCCCTGAGAAAGTGTCGGCGCTACTGAATGCTCCTGCTCCGAAAAACAAGCAGCAACTGCAGTCGTTCCTTGGGATGGTGAACTACTACGGAAAGTTCGTTCCGCAACTTTCCACGCTGGCACACCCCTTGTACAAGCTGTTGAGACAAGGAGAAGAATGGACGTGGGACGAAGTTTGCCAGTCCACTTTTCAGAAAATCAAAGCTGCGATGACTTCCCCACCGATCTTAGTTCATTATGATCCCAAAAGACCCCTGCAGCTCGCCTGCGACGCATCGCAATACGGCATAGGCGCCGTTCTTTCTCAAGTTTCTCCGGACGGAAAGGTTCAACCTGTGGCTTACGCGTCTCGTACCTTATCGGAGGCTGAAAAGAACTACAGTCAGATTGAGAAAGAAGCACTGGCCCTGGTCTTTGGAGTTAAAAAGTTCCACGTGTATATTTACGGCCGTTTCTTCACCTTGATTACAGACCACAAGCCTTTGCAAACCATTTTCGGCCCGAAAACAGGCATTCCAGCAATGGCTGCTGCACGGATGCAGCGCTGGGCAGTGACGCTGTCTACGTACAGCTACTCGCTCCAGTTCAAGAAATCAAGTGACAACGCTGAAGCAGACTGCTTGTCAAGATTGCCACTTGACATTGTGGCAGATGAATCTACCGAAGGAAACGAAACTTTTTATTCACTGCGTCTAGATTCGCTACCTGTCACCAGCCGTGACATTGCTCGTGCCACACGCCACGATCCTTTGTTGAGCAAAGTACTCGACTTGACAAGCGTGGGCTGGCCATCGTCCATCACTGACAAGGAAATGAAGCCTTTCTTTGACAGACGTCTGGAGCTCACTGTGCATCAAGGGTGTCTGATGTATGGCATGAGGGTAGTCGTACCACCAAAACTGCGTACTCTCCTGCTTGAGGAGATACATCAGGGTCATCCAGGTATTGTCAGAAGCAAGGAACTAGCCAGGAGCTACATCTGGTGGCCTTCAATTGACAATGACCTGGAAGAGCAAGTGAAAGCATGTCAAGAATGCTATCAACAGCGGAACGAGCCAGTCCCCGCACCCCTCCACCCTTGGGCATGGCCGACATCGCCCTGGCAAAGGGTGCACTTGGATTTCGCGGGTCCAGTCAAGGGGAAGATGTTTTTGGTCGCCGTAGATGCACACTCAAAGTGGCCCGAGGTCTATGTGATGGACAAGACCACATCACAACATACGATCCAACGTCTTCAGGACTTGTTTTGTCGTTTTGGCGTACCCGAGACCATTGTTACAGACAACGGTCCCCAGTTCGTCTCAACAGAATTCAAGACTTTTATTAAGAATCTAGGAGGTCGTCACATCTTGAGCGCGGCCTATCATCCGAGTACTAATGGCCTCGCGGAGAGGTTTGTTCAGACATTGAAGTCTGCTCTCCGAAAAGGACGATCGCAAGACTCCCTGGAGTTGACAGTACAAACGTTTCTTCTGACGTACCGCAATACCCCTCACACGACGACAAAAGAAACACCTGCTAGTTTGTTCTTAGGCAGAAGACTTCGCACAAGACTCGATGCCATCAAGCCTTCCGTTGGGGGAAGAGTAGGACATCAACAGTTCGTCCAGACCTCGCAGCGAAAGGGACGAACAAGGATTTTTAGTGTGAACGACAATGTTCTCGTGAGGAACTATAGAGGCTCCGAGAAGTGGGTTCCCGGCAGGATTCTGAAGCAATCTGGCCCAGTGTCGTTCCAGGTTCGAGTCACAACGGCTAGGGGCACGTATATTTGGCGCCGTCACCAAGACCAGATGCTTCATCATCATGAAAACTCGATGCAAGGCACACCGGACGGATTCCTGCCCGACCTGAGGGATCCAGAGAACTGCGTCGACGAGCCTGTGGTCAGTGAGTTTGCAACCACCCCACAGACGGCAACCGCCAATCCCGCTGCGCAACAGCGCTACCCCACCAGACATCGTCGTCCTCCAGACAGATACGACGCATAACGTTTTCGGCATTGTGTGCAGTGCTGTTTTTCCTTTGGTTTCTTCAATTACGCCGGGGGAAATGTTATATGTGTCGCAGTGCTCGTGCCATGACGTGCAGCGTGCGCGCGAGAGTATCGCGTGAACTGACTGACTGACTGCCTACCCGAGCGACAGCATGCAGCCATGTTCCAACCGGGCTGATTTCTGTAACCCGTTTTTCTTGTAAATACACCGCATGTAGCTTTCGGGTCCTGGACGTGTTTTCGCTCAAGGACTTTGAAGGTCGACTGAATGGTGAGAAATATAAGGCTTTCGCCTTAATAACTAGATGTAGTGATCCTGTCTACTTCTGTACTTCCCGCTTTGGCTGAACCTCTGACGGCACAAGTTATGGAACTGCTCTCTCGAGAATCCGAGATGCCTGCGCAAGTGGTCCGTGTCGTGGCGTAAAGGTAGGTGGTAGCCTGGAGTTGATTTTGACGTCCGTGTCAAGGTTGTCTTCAAAGTTCAGTCAGACCCGACTGCGGTGATCTCGGCGGCGATGAGGAACCTCTCGATTGGCCAGTTGTACCTTGTAGGAGACTGGTTCCGTCACTACCACAACCTTCGCTGCATTTTAGCTTTGTTCCGTCATGAACTTCCATGCGTATACAATGTTGCCTACGTGGAACCGCTGGATCCTACATTGATCGAGTCTGGGTGTTTCTAAAGGTCAGGATGAAGTCTGCTTAGGAAAGAACGCGGCTTTCGGCCCATCAACAGCACTCGAGAGTCTTCCCTGTTTCGGACGGTGGTATGGTACCCTGATAGCAAAAATACCGTTTAAGTGCGGGACGTATCCCTGCTAACCTTCTTGCCAGATGTTCAATATCACTGAATGACGGAACATGTACCATAATTGCTTAGTACGGGACATGTTGAGGCAACACCATCGGCATGCATGTATTGTGCACGTGTAATATAATTTTTTAATCCTAGTGGTATTATTGCTTCAAATATTCTGTTAAGAATGGCAAGCACAACATAATATAAAAAACATTTAAAAATAGAAACTCTAGCCATCGGAAACTTGAAGGGCAATATTTCAATGCCACCTCTGCCCCTTGATCGAAGGTTACTTTTTGTATCTAGCGTCGTCTTCCAAATGCCCGGTGCCCTCGTTTTCGAAGCGTCACGTGTCTTTGAAATCGCCAGGTTTGATTGTTGCATTTCAAAGTCCAGGGTGTCCTTTGGTGTTGATTTTCTTGCCGCTGCCCGCGTGACACATTTTAATTCAGAGATGTAGCTGCTTGGTCTTGTTCCAGCACACCGGTTGTTGTTTTGCTGGGTGTTTTTAATATACTACAAATCTAAAAAAAACGTTTTCGCGAGTTTTTTTTTGGCGAGGATTATGGTGTTTGTCATCGCGAAAGTGTGGTCCTTTTCCTCAGTGTGCTGGACTGACGTCCTGCTCACTATGTCGCTCTTTTTGACATCCTCCTTCCGGGAAGTTGGTAGTTTCCCCAATAATCGAGGCGGGGCACTCACCACATACAATCCTGTAGACAAGTCCTTGCGGGTTTGTCTTTTGGGTGACGATCATTTGGAAGGCATAGAAGATGGCCAATAGTCGACTATTTTTGATGTGTACAAGTGATCCCGTACTTCCGCAGAACGCGAGCAAGTACATCGTCACGGGCTTAAGCTGAGCTAGTTGGTTCATTGTTACGATGGGCCAGCTGAACAAAGATACCATGCAGAAAAAACACCATTCACCACACAGTGTGAATGGTGCTTTTTTCTGGTGGTATCTTTGTTCAGCTGGTCCATCGTAAGCAATTATCTCGCTTGTCCCTTGATGTAAGGGACGCACACGTGATTGATCGAAGTAACGGCGTCTTCTGCGGTTGGACTGCGTAGAACGTTCTTGTAATAATATTTTAAGAATATTGATGGGTATCCGTAATTTTAAATGCCTTGTTTGACATGTCGATTTTTTATATTCTTAAAGTCAGTCTTTTCGGTGGAGCAAACTGTGATGGTCCGTCTGAAGAGTGCAGAGTCCACGGAGGTATTGTGTATTGTTGGATGGTGGACGCGAAGTTCAAGTATCGGCCGGTGTGTGTTGGTTTTCCATGTACCTCGTAAGTTAATCGATTAGCCTTTCTCACGGCGTTTACGTCCAGGAATTGCAGACTGCCGTTCGACTCGAGCTGCATAGTGAACTAAATTGCCGGTTTAATTGAGTTTAGATGCTCGTGAAGACCGTCAATTTCGCTAGCTTTTTCCACGAAGTTATCAATCTTCACATATCTCAAGAAGAAAGCAGGTCTCGTAAAGAATATGTGTCAGGCTTTCTGCTTGATTAGCTGCATCGTAGTGTTGGCTACATTGACTGAGACTGCTGTCCATATAGCTGTGCCGCTCTTTTCTTTCTTAGAACGATCAGCGAAATAAAAATAAGTACTGGTTAAACAGAGGTTCAGGAGGCGGCAAATCTCGTCCAGTGTAGGGCAGGCTCTGTTGGAGAGTTTTGTTCAGGGTGACAATGGGGCCCTTGACTCAAACACTGCCAGAGGCACGGGCACACTGGTAGAGAGGGATAAGACGTCGAAGCAGGCGAAGCTTTCGCTGTCGTTCACTATGAGAGCCGATGTAAAACCCTGCATTCTTTCAAATTTCGCAGAAACGTCTCTCACCCGAGTTGCATCAATGCCAGCTGGTTTTCCTTGTGACATTGACCTTATTGTTTCGAAGTAAATTTTGCCTAACATAATGAGGAAATAAGCTGAATTCACGTAATATACCCGGTTTGTTGACGGCATTGATACTGTGATAGCATACCTCTGAGTTCTGCTACTCCTTTTAAAACATAATATTAAACTTTTCTTGCACATGAATATAACGTCAGTTGACCCTAAATGTTTTTCTTTCACATCAATGTGTTTGCTTTTATGCCTTACCAATTATCTGGTTCACCAAGTTCTAAGTTTGTTTTGCACTTCGCGCCCTAGTCATGAATTGGTTGATAGAGTTGTTTCGATTTGCAAAACTTGATTTTTGAACGTTGTTCTTTTTTGAAATAAATTCATTTTTCAGAATACCAATCCAAGGGTTTCGCTTATATCCGTTCCATAGTTTATCTTTCGTGTAACACAGTTGCAATTTTTGCATTAATACTCTAACTTTGAGGTCGTCATGTGTTTATTTTATAGCTATTTTTAAGTAAGCAAAAATCTCCAATACACATCTCCTACCATGTAGGAGTCTTGACGCATAAAGGTGGCGTCATCTACCGGGACCATTTAGGACATCGACGGGTTGAATTTTCTATCACTGGTTCGTCTCAAATCCGAATAAAAAACGTAAGTATAAACATCGAGTACCAACGGATGATAGTTTATTTTACCGACTACTTGGGCTGACGCAGTCGACCACGACGCAAAACCGCACTTGAGCATGCTTCAGAGACACTGCCTCCGCATATAGAATCACACAGGGCGAAAGGACGTCAACGTTTGGCAAGATTTCTAGCAGCAATTACGTCACTCCAAAGCGTCCGATGCCGTGGCACATTTTTTATTATCTGCTCAAGAAATTACTTCATAAACTTGTGCTGTTAGAATATCGGAAAACAGTGAAACAGAGGCGATTATAATCCAGCTAAATTTTTAAATGGGCTCTAGCGTCTGAGGAAATTATTTACGGCAATAACCGTTACGGTAAGTCGGGTAATTAACTTGATTTTGGTAATTAACATTTATTTACCAATTTCTTGGCTTAGATTTGTGGTATAGTTTGTTGTAATTTCGCTCTATTAATGATCGCCGCCCGGTCTGTATGTACTTAGCTCGTCTCCCCGGGAGAGATACACTGCAACGAGAAGACAGCGAAAGGGTTGCCTGTATTTCCCGGTTGCCCGTCGCTCAGAGCCGGCAGTCCGGGGCCTGCCGGCCCTGGTTGTCGGCCATCGTTCAGGAGTTGGCAGTCGGAGTCCGTGTCCAGGCCTGCGGATCGTCCTTCCCACGCCAGCGCAGTGGGCAGACTGGCTGTCCCGGGCTATCCCAGCCCGAGTCTCGCTGCCGAACCACTCCGGAATCGTCATGGCCCAGGCCGGTATGGCCAGGGCTCGCCGTTCGCTCCGGTCCTGGTTCAAACCTCGCTGGTGGACCGCTCCGGGGATCGCCATGGGCCAGACCAGCCAGAACGGCTCCATCGTTCCTGCCCGGCCCCAGCCTCGCGCTGCCTGCAGTGTCTGGCGCGAGCTCGTGCCTCTTCGGCCGACTGCCTGTCACGTGTTCTCCGCCCCGTCTTCTTGCACCATCGTCTCCCACAGATTACAGCTGCAGTTCCGATAGTAGTTATAATAAACACCTCCACTAATTGAAAGAAAATTCGCGATTTCGACCGGTTTCAGGGTAATGATCAATCAGTTTTTGAGCATTTTTCACCTGATTCCAAAACACAACGCGGGAAAAGCGCCAAAACTTCCATGCATGCATAGCAACGTGACGTGGCCGTTTCGAGTACCTCGTCATTATCTCGGCAGCGTGTCCTTGATGGATGCACAGACGTCGATCTCCCGAGATAATAATAAAAAGCTCGAAAAAAGGAACGCATTCAAAGAGGAGGTCCGGCGCACATTTGACGTCCATTTTTTAAATTCATTTGCAAGAAAAAAAATGCGGAAGCTGAACAATGTATATTCGAATGGCATTTGTGTATACATCGGCATTGCCTGTTTTTACGTATTTTGCGTAGCTACTTCCACGACTTTCCTGGCATAATTATTTTTTACGTAAAAAACAAAAACATAACATCATGTTCTGTAATTTTGGCCGCGAATTGATATAGGTTTCTGAAAACACTGAAGTAATTGTGCAATATTTCCAGGTTAAGTGTTACTTCGAGTATTACTTTCAATAATATTTGCAATAGATTGCTTGACATACAATGAAAATATCAATAATGATTAAGTTAATCACAATTAGTTTTTTGCCAAAACTAAGCTATTGACAAATACCGTGGTTGTTTTTCGAACTTGAAAAACAATAACTCCTGATACGCGCAGAGCCTCCCAACGATAGAGGAATCAGAATTAGATTGCATTCTTCGCTGTTCTTCATTAAAAGAAGTACAGTGTTGCTCTGGCAAAGTAGCTCATCGATATAGCTATATTTTTAAAACAAGAGTCACAGGGGCGTGAATTTTCTGTATCTGCGTGGTATTATCATTACATTTTCCACAAAGCCTTTATTTAACATATGCGAAAGTACCGTTTGCGCCAGACATTTCACTTTAAAAATGTCAACTGTCAGATTATTGTGTGGAACCGAATAACATTTTCCTGGCTCAAAACAGGTAAACATATGTAAAGTAGGAAACGAGCACAACTTTTGTCCCTAAATACTACGTGGCAACGTCACAAGATATGAAAAAAAAGTATGTATTCGGTGTTTCCACAATCGTCGAACATATAAACGTGCGCCGGTTGATCCTGCTATTTCACAGCCGTGGATTCAAGCACTTCACAGAAATACACCAATATGAAGGCCGCTTGTAAGTTGCTGCTTTGCCGACCTGGGAGTCTCGATGGGACGACCCAGTTGCCACGCTGGGCAGCATAGTTCTCAATGGAAATACTCATTCGTACTCAACTAATGCTGTTGGAAGTAAAATGCGAATTCCGCCGATGTCGCGTACGCAACAGTGTCGCATCTCCTTCTTCTGAAAAACAATTCAGTTCATAAGTCAGAAACAGGCCCGCGGGTAGTGAACTTACACACTGGACTCTACCTAGCGCACACTTAGTTCAAACAGTGAAGTGGCAGTACATTTCAATAACCCTGTCCACACATTTCTTGATCCATTGGTTACCTTTTCAAGGATAACGACTGTTAATTGATCTAATGCAGAGGCTGATAGAAGGGTGACTTTTATTCCGCTCAGATTCTAGTCTGAGCGGGCGAGAAATTGTTCAAACTTTCCAGACTGTCTTGAGCCGAGGCGCATGTCTGTGCTCAAGACATTTTGCAAAATAAAGGTGCTATGCGAGACGTGACGCCACACCACCGCACGCAGCAGATTTTGTGGCTTGCACTGGCGCCACGGAAACTAACTCGCCGACGTACAAAAAAAGGCAATATAGCTTGAGTGCTCTAACTTATGACAATGATATAAATAGTGCCCAATACCTATTTGACCATTACGAAAGCAATAAATAGTAAACGGGCATGAGGAAAAGGTTGTATATTTCGTATATTATAGATCTAAATATGCTTTGATGGGGCCGCGAATGTTTACAATCGTTTGTTCTTATCTTTGAGAACAGTTTGACTTTAAGATATCTCCAACATAGAATTGCAACCATTGCCTCTGTAGAAGGGTTATGAGGTGGGCTAGTTGGCATGCAATAGAGATGTTTGAAAATAACGAAAAGGGTAGGAGACATTTTCCTGTATTCGTCTACAGTTTTCTAACTTTTTTGCAGATTTTAATTGTAATAATTTATTGTCTCCTTTCAAAGAGCACCTCATTGGCTACATACGATATATTATCATGAGCAATGAGTCGAATATAGCCACCGGCATCGCAGTGAAAGACAGGACGGAGCCTATTATGTTCCTGTATCAAGCTTCGTTATTTGGCCTTCGGCTTTTTCATCTGCCACTGCCGCACTCGCATTGCCTGAGGAGCGATATGACCGCAGAGCCTCGCCATGCCTAGCGTTTATCAGGATGTCGGTGACTGTAACGTAGAAAAGTCGTCCTCTGAAGATGTACTTCTGCCGTGGTAAAGAGAAAGAAGGATTGCTCAGCTTTGTCAAGCACTGCACTATTTTGTGGACAAAACAAAATATACATAATCATCGATGGCACAACATAACTGTTCTTTCTCACTTATTCCTAGGGCCTCTCAGTACAAGTCAGACGATAATACTTGTGTTCGTAAAAAGGTAAGCTACGACTGTCATACGTTTGGTAATTTTTTGTTCGAGATTTTCTTTACCAAAATATTGGAGTGCGCCTCAGCCGTCTGGTCACCACTGTAAGAAAAATGTGTTATGCAGGTTTGAGGTTTCAGGAAAACAAAAGGTTGAAAAGGTAAAGGGTATTTATAGAAAATGGAAGCCAGGATGATATTCAACGCCAATGTAACATCCTGTTTAGGTAGCTGGGCAAAACGTCCGTTTCAATACTACGGGTAAGTTTCCTAAACTTAAGAGGGATAACTAGATTCATTAGAAGCTTAAGGAATATATGTATATTATTATTCTGAAAAGAAGACAAAACTAATGCAATATTTTTAGTATTAAGCACTGCAGAAGCTTGGTGTAGAGGATAATCTTCGTGCTCCGCGCAACTGTTCCGGCATTGCCTGCGGTGCGGGGCTTACAGCTGGAAGTCACACCCTCGCTTGTTATTGATAAATAATTTAATATTTCGGGTTTGGTTTGTCCATTTAGTGTTCAGATTGGTCATACATAAATGTTTATATACATTGCTCGCCCGAGTAGAATGCTCCATTGAGTCCAGTTCTTTGCTCCAAATTTCAATTTACTGATCGGCTCTTTAACGTCGAAAGATTTCCAGCCGATGCCTCCCTGCACTCCTTCATGTCGGCTATTCCCATGTGCCCCCCACCTCCCCCCCGTGTTAACCTACCCACACTCCTCTCTCGGGACTCTACACTTGACTGGAGTTCAGACTTCATCCATATCACCACGTTGCCAAAAGACATAGTGCCCTATGCCTCATTGTCGCCAAATTCCTTTTCCCTTTCCTTAGCACATTCATACTTCTCTACATGTTTTATTAGTGCCTTGTATTTCAAGTGGGTCCCCCGTTTCATTGTTGAATACCATTATTCCTTACTGGACACTACTGAACTTTAGGCATAGAGAGCCTCCTTCCTCCTCATATATTTTAGTCAGCTTTTGTCATCCAAACCGACTATTTGCTACCAGTAAAATGTCGTCGGCGTAGGACAATCGATGTATAAATTGGTATGCTTTTCCCCTCTCTCCATGTACGACTCGTCAAAAGCAAAATGACACGTTTTCAATATTCTTTTGTTCTACTGCAGTGTATTATAAAAAGCAAGGGCGATAACAGACAACCTTGCCTAAGCCCTCTTTTTCTATTGTTACTGGTTAAAATATTTAACTTAACATTTCAATTACCTTTTTAATGAGTAAGAATAAATATATAATTCCATTATTAAACTTGCTGAGAGTCAAATCGAACATCTAAAGCAGTAAAATCTTTATAAAAGCTTTGCAGCGCGTAGGAAGCGAGGTGGTGCGGTGTGTCTACCACTCTGGCCTGCAAGAGGCGCAAAGTTGGAGTTTCGCAAACGTGGACGATAAAAGACGGAAGTACCGCTGGAGTGGGTCTTCGCAGTAGCAGCCTTGCGCGTGTTGCACTAATTGTAACTTCTGGTGCACCACCGTGATCCACAGACGCTTCCAATGTTTTTAAATTGACGTAGGGTATTTATGTAGTGAAAAACCCGAGATTGAGGTATTGTCGCCGTTTGTCAATACCTCAGTCTCGGTTTTTTCACAAAAATGTTTGATTTACACTAGCTCACTTGCTCCCTTACGTTCTGTTCATAATGACTAATTGAGTAGTTTTTCAAAGAGGCTAGGCAAATTTGTAGTTTTACCCATAACATTCCATTCACTGATGGAAAAGTAAAAGCACAGATGTAAATAAGATTACTTTCTTATGTTGACGATTATCTTTCTATATTATGTCCCCATGGCCGTGTAATATACGTGCGAAAACGACATTTGTGTAGCTTTGACTTGCCTCTGTAGAAACAGTGTCAATCCGAAAAAAGAACACCCTGCATATTTTAGTTTCAAATTGTTGAATTGATTGTTTGTATAATTCGAGAGATAACGTAGCATTCTAGAACAGGAAGTTTACGTGTGGTGATACAGGGGGCAGTGATCCCACGCCTTGGTGTTATGAAGTAGGCTATGCGTAGAAGGACCGTCGTATTTACTCTCAATGATATATAGAAAGTGAGTCACGTGGCGCACATCTCACAATAGGAACCTCGAATGGGAAAGATTCGGTCGTGAAGTTTGTGCGTGACTATATCTCTGTCGATTTACTATATCATAATTTCATTTGAGTTGATGTTCTGTAGCTTGCGTATCTGCAATTAAAGTGGAACAAATTATACTTTTATTTTCAGTGCAAAAACGATAGCGACTGTGGACCACCTGATGACTGCAAATGCCTCGTACCAAGGGGTGATCATTACATCAAATATTGTGGCTAACCTCTCGACGTTTGGTACTAATACTAATTTTCGACTGTTAGTCGAAACCTGCCATTCCTGGCAAGATAAATAAAAATAAAATATATTTGTGAAATTGGTCGTTTGTCCCCGGCCCCAAACCATTCGTCTCCTTTCTCCGGTACAGTTATTACACAGACAATTAATTACTAATTTTTTATTTATGATGTTTGACGATTGTAACAAAAATAAACATGCAGAGTTTTATATTCTCAGAAACATTCTGACAACAGTTTTCCGATAAAATATTGCTTTGAAATAAGAAGTTGACCAATATATCAAAACGTTGGCATTAAAGACAGATAAACATTTTACAGCCAATATTTTTGAACGTGAATAACCTGCCTAATATTAAGCTGAATTTGCTATTCTTGTACATAGCGTATAAATATTGTAGTGCACAGATTAAAACCAGGCATATAAATTTCTGGGGAATCTCACTGGCTAAATACAATATCTGGGCGGTCTTTGAAAAAAGAGTTGCTCGTAAACGTAGACGTAAAATAGAAGGTACACATTTTTTTAACATTTTTTTTCTTTAAAATGTAACAATTTGCGAATATAGATTATCTTTACCCGACTTACGAGAACCATGTATTGTAATGGATGTTGGCGCTTGACATGCAAAATTTATCCGGAGCGACGTCATGACGACGCCGAAGAATGGAGTATCACTGACTCTTTTCCATTAACACACCCGAATTCTGCGAGTACAAGCATTGTTTTCTGCATACCTTCAGAATTCATTGGGTGTATAGGTACACCCCATTTCAAGGTGCAGCATACATTTCTTTGCCTACTCCCTTAACGTTAATTGGGCATACAGATACCACCCATTTCAAGGTATCGAAATATCCCCTTCGAAGGCGAAGACTATAGATACACCCCATTTCATAGTGCAATACCACATCCATTGGCAAGCACGTACACCCTCCCAGGAAAGGTGCGAAACAAGCTTCGCAAGTTGAATAGATCGAAATCTACAATTATGAGCTCATAGCTTTAAAAGCTGGAACGAGTGCTGAATCATCTTCCAAAGATAACGTGAGCTCCTGCTCGTGGCGGCCACCGGAATAGTAGTTACACTTCTTTAAAATTATTACTAGTAATTCAGTTTTACCAACATTACTAAAAAAATTGAAATTCGAACAGCATCATATTTTCTTTAAATAAAGTGACGAATAAGACAAGGACAAAGAAGTGGAACGACACATGCGCGACACAGCGATTAGGTTCTAATCGCTGTGTCGCCTAATCGCTGATGTCGCGCCTTGTGTCGTTCCACTTCTTTGTCCTTGTCTTGATTCAGCGCTTTTATTTAAAGATCCATGAACCAACTGGCCCATCTTTCCACTTTGCATCTTTATACCGGCGCCCGTTCAACCATAATGATAGCTGTTTCGAACCTTCGTTTAGCAGTATAACGAAACTGTCCATTTGTTTGATCAAACTGCTCACCGCCCTGGTCAAACTGTCCACAGCTTTAGGCGTAGTGGCAGGCGGACCTGTTCAAAACGCATAGCGTCATGGCGTACCGGTTTGAGGCTGCCCACAGTTTTTGTCAAACTGCTTACCAGCCTTGGGATACTGCTTACAGGTACGAGCGTAGTGGTAAACAGACAGAGCGTAGCGGAACAGACTACATAGCGGCTTAGCTGGCTGGTTTGAAGTGGGAGAAGATGAAGGAGAAAGGAAGAGAAAAAGAGAGCGGGCCTGCTTTTGAGGTATTCGTCCGGAGCACTTTGACAGTTTTCTTGTGGTTTGCGGACAAGGTCGCCTAAGATGTCCCTGACGACGCGCATGAAGATCTTCGGCTTCTTGTTTCTGTTGCCTGGGGGTCGGCACGGGCGAGCACGGGGCGAGCACGCGCCAAACATCATCCCCGAAGGCGGTGACGCTCTCGCTGTGGCTCTGTCTCCTGGACCAAAGCAGATCTTCGGCACTTTCTCGTCGATATTTGCTTACGAACGTATGCTTCGGCTGGGACTTGCGGACATGCCCCGACGTCAGGAAGGATTCGTGATTCTCTAACTAGTGCCTAGCAGTTCCTTCCAGCGAGAAGTACAGGCTCTGCAGGTGTTTGTCTACTGCCCACCAGTTGTGGTGGGAGACAAGGTCGTATTGGTCAATCCAGTCCTCGACGTCTTCTAAGACCTCGCCGTGCAAGGGCGTCGGAGTGCGTAGCGCGACGGACATCTGAACAACGGTGGGAGCGGCCGAGGTCTGCTGCGACTGGTATGTCATCGTAGCTTAGTCTGCTTTGGTTCTTCTGGCTGGAGACGTAATTCCAGTGCTTCTCGCTGGTTATGGGGGCTGGCTCAGGGTACAGGTTATTCGCGGTCAACTTGCCGGGCTAGCTTCTCTTGTGGGACTCAGTCGCCTTGCGCTTTCTCTGCCGGGCTCGAGATCTGACATGCTTTACGGCTCCTCGGAGGGGTTCGCGGAAAGCGAATAGGGTACAGTACACAGCACCTCCACCAGAACATACTTTGACAACAGGGTATTGCGTGGAACTTTCCAAAAAAGCAAATATTGATAATAGGATGGAATGAACCAAGCCTGCGTGAAATATTACAAAACTTACTGAAGCATGATGCATGAAACGGAAAGCATGATGCAAGGCGCAAAAAAAAAGACACAAGGAAGTAGACCACGCACAGGCGTTGTGTGCCTTCTTTTGCACGCTTCATAACGTTCAGCAACTAGCCGAAATACAAGTTTTACGTTACTGAAGAACGTTTGTTCTGACCAGTATAGAAGTCGCGTTGCATTAGCGGCAACCTAAGCTTTAGCGACGACTGCCGTGAAGGAACCGAACGGAAATGGATGTGGGACCACATTTCTGTCATTGAACTGCAACACTTTTGCTTCATAAAAGTGCAGATCAACGCCACAACAATTTGGAAAGCAGCACGGCATCTACTCGCACGGCACGGGTTTACCTGCTTCAAGGCAGCTCTTCGGTACGCCGGACAACCAAAGTGAGCATCCGGTCATTTTAGCGAAGCATCACCACGACTACACACTGCCAAACACGACTTACGCAATTTTCGTGGCTAAAAGAAATAGGCGTGTCACTTACCGACGCGGACATAGATCTCGTATTACTCTTGTGTTGACAAAGGATAACGCAAAACCAAATGTCAGTATGCGCTTTGTCTCCCACATCGTCCGTGATAAAGTTCTGATGTCAACAGAAAAACACAGGCTTAGCACGTCCGGTTTCGGCTTTGAGGATTCGGGACCTGTGGTGTGTGAAGGAACACCTGGCTCCCCCCCCCCCCAAAAAAAAAAGAAAACGTGTTGCTTGGGAAGGCAACTGAGAGGAAGAAGGCCAAGTACTGGAGATTCCTGTGGGTGTTTCAGGTGCAATATACTGATGAAGAAGACGGAATATATCTGGGGTAGTGCAAATTCACAGTGAATCTGACCTCACACGAATTGTATGGCTGGTACGAACCATTTTTTTAATCAGACATTGCACAGCATGAATGAGCTTTAGATATAATTTCATGCTGCGTAAAAGTGATTGCACATGTCAGTAAAGCAACCTGTACATTTGTGAAGTGTTAAGAAAATATTTTGATGGTTTATGGCGTGTGATAATGTGTCATGCATCCCCTTTTTCGTTATGCGATCCACTTTAGTATACTTAGCATGTGTCCCGTTTGCTAGTGCATACTCCTGCCGTGGCCTCTCACTGGGCTGGTTTTTGTTAAAATAAATAATTATATAAAATCGGTATTTTCTAACTTGTTGTCTTTAACACCATCTGTGCTTGTTTATTTTCATAGCGATTTTGAACTCGGATTCGCTTGTTTTGCATTTGTTCTTCTGTATGAGATTAGATTATATGTGTTTGTAGTTCCTAATCTCCATTCATTAAAAAGAAGAACCTGAAATTGTTCGCCTCTTTTCTTATATTTGATGTAGAATCTAGAGGCCTTGAACACATCTGTAATAATTATGTATCAATATTTACATGTATATTAGATTACTTTCAGGTCTAAAGTAAAATAGTTTAAAAGTAAAATTTGTAAACATTCGATTTCGTGCTGAAACTGAGCTTTGGTTCCCAAGTCGGCACCCGGTCTTTAGTCTTGGGACGCTGGCTTGAGAGTCTAAAAGCAGCGTGAATCGTGGTTAAACCTAGAAGACAAAAATGGCGAACCACAGAGTTGGCGTTTTAGTATGATATGAAAGAACAGGACAGATAAAGAGAAGCTGATAAAGTTGCGGAGAGAAAGAAAACTAAGCGAACATATAAGTTAATTTCTTAAAACTGCTTCCACACTCAAAATATCGGAAATAGTATTTATTAAACTCTGAACAGTTGCGGTACCGCGTGGCCCGTACCGGCAGGCCTGCGGTTACCCAATCTTTACAGCATGCACGCAATCCAAACACTCAAGGTACGCAGTGATGTTTATCTTGAATAACGCTGCAATAAACCTAAAGATTCCTGCTTAGCTGCTGGTTCCAATAGCGTTAACGCTTCTCCTTTAAAAAGAAAGTCTTGCTTTCCATGCCCGCCAATTTCTTTAGCTCCCGTAGGTAAAACGCTTCCTAAAGCTCGAAAAGAGAGGCATCCTCTAAAATTGGGAATAATAAAATTTCAATTTTGAGGTGTGATACGATCATTAAAACAACGCGCGATTCCTGTGAAACCAAAGGGCTGACAGATATACGCGAGACAAGCCCACATCGCTACACTAATTCTGTTTACGAATACTGTTTATCTTTATTTAAAAGGCAATGTAAGAACTTAGTAACTACGGTTTTTCCTTCCAAGGACCCTCTTATAACGTTACTATGCCAGAAAATGCTGAAGCTCTTTTTTATTAGTTCTTGAGACTCGGCGCGTTGTTTGTTTCAGTCAAGATTTCTTTACTTTTATGAATGACAATCGAATCAATTTTTGTCTCCTAAGTATTCGTAATATTTTTCTGAAAACTTCCACTTCTTTTTGTACGCACGCAACTGCGCATATTGTAAGCGCTTCATCACTACTTTTAATCAGTCATCGTGCGTTGTCGCTGTCGAATGCAAAATTACTATTGTAATAGTGTTACGATTTTATCCCCCGTATGCTAGCCTGTCGAGCCTCACCCACACGCTGAAACAGTCTTAGCGTGGAAGATGTGCTCAGAGCATTTTATTTATGCCGTCGTACATTTTCGGATGGAAGGGGAAAGAAGGAAAAGTACCCGCGCTCCCGTATTGCAGTTGAGCAGGCGTCGCTCTTGGGGGTGTTCTATTATTTCTCCTGCAGCACGGTCTTATTTTGCATTAATTTTTTATTGCCTCGCTAGTCAACCAAAAACTTAGCAGCAGCACAGCAGTTGCCATTGTCGGAACCACCAGGTGTTAATATCAGGCCTACGATCGAGCAAGGTCCAGCTGGACCCGTGCCCACTCATCTGAAAAGACTCTACCCTCGGTGACCAGAAGGAAAGCTTTCCCAAAACGTCCTGAGCCTCCCCTCTTTCTTTCTTTTTTTAACTGTGGGCGAAGTGTGGGCAACCTGGTGGTATTATTAGTTTCAACGGGTGACCCGCACGCTGAATCGCCTCTCAGATCATTCGTGGCGAAGTGGCCAAGCGCGATTCGATAAGCGAGTGTCGCTTTGCCGCTAATAAAGGGTCTGCACAGGGTATGCGTAGCTGGTCTTTGGGTGAGGTAGTACGGCGATAACAGTCAATAAATGTCTACGTGTTGTTGAACCATGGTTTGGTGTCATTTTTTCTGATGCGTGCTACTAGCGACGGAGGTGAAGTCCCAGAATTTACACTGGCATTTGTTGTTTTCTGTTAAATATTGCTTGCAGATAGGCTAAAATAAAAATACGAAGAGCATAACTGGCCGCATACACTCCTAAGAAAAATGACAACCCGGGGTGGTAAAATGGCGCTTTGGAGGCCGCGACTACCCAAAGGCGAGTTACCAGCCTTTGGGCAAAGTCACGACACCAAACCGCTGTGGAATGACCACCTTTCTGCAGGTGACGACAAGGAGAGTGTCACTTTCGAATCTGATATTCACGTGCAGGCAGTCGTAAATGATATTAGTAACTTAGATAACTACATAAAGACTATAAATTATGTTCTTCCTTAGCTTTCGTGATCTTTTAAGATCCGCCAAGTTCACATCTGTTGGGCAATTCGCGTAAATTGGTGGAATACAAATTTTGTCGGCACGAGCAGCAACACTGGTTCTCATCAGCTGTGCCTGGCTTGGCATCAACAACAACGAACGACGCGTTTGGTCTCGTTTGGTCTGTCGTGAGTGTTTGCCGAAATGAGGTAAGGATATTGTTTTTGCCGCATTTAAGGCCCGTTCACACTCTTGCGACCGATAGAGACCAGACCAGTTTTTAAGCCCCTTGCGATCTCTCAGCACCAGCTCCGCTTTAGCGCATCCGGTCCTAAGAAGTCGCAAAAGGCTTAAAAACCCGTCTGGTCTCTCTCGGTCTTACTCGGTCGCAAGAGTGTGAAACAAAGTAATTAGTGGTATATCTGATCGTATTGAACCATTGAACACTGAGACCGGTGATCGACAGGGTAAACATGCTCATAGGTATGTGACTGTGTCTGCCCGTACTGTTTTCCTCAATCTCGGAGCGGTTGGGTTTCTGAGCTGCACCCGTCGTGGTTGTGATCTCCCGGCTGTACGTACGTAGCGCGTGAACTTCCGATTCAGTAGCGGGTTGCAGTGCAGTGGCATTGTAGTAATTGGCTTTTACTAGATAGTAAAGCGATACGCACACGTCGTGCACCTCTAGAGGAAATTGCCGCACGCACTACGCGAAACTCGTATAAAACGAATGGGTACAATATGTAAATAAACTTGTTTTTTGTTGGAAAAAAAAAAAGAGGCATGGCATAGTGGTTAAGGTATCCGCTTCCTACGCAAGTGGACGCAAGTTCGATCCTCGATGGGCCTACTTTTTTTTTTCTTTTTTTTTTCTATAACATTTTTGTTTTGTTGTTGTTGGGCATTTGGCGATATTTACGACATTTATTTTTTATGATTAACACTGAAAAAAAAAAAAGATTGTTGTTGACGAAACTTTGCAGAACTAAATGGTATACGACTTTCTTTCCGGAGGTGTAATCGGGGACAGCGGGGCTTGGGTTGCCGGCTGGACGGGTTAAGTTTTGTAATTAGCAGTTGCACACTGTCACAGCGAAGTGGCGTGAATGCGGGCCGGGGGGGGGGGGGTTTGGTTTAACGCGCTCACCAGTGATACACGCGCCGTCCGAAAAGGGTGACCCAAATGGCATATGCTCTCCGCATAGTGCGTATTGCCATTTCCGGTCGAAGTGCACGACGTAGTGCGTATAGCTTTACTCTTACTAGATTGTTGCGTCGTCACGGGCACTATTTGTGTTGTTACAAGTGCCAGCTCAAGCCTGAACTCGCGCCTCTCTCGCCGGTCGTGTTCTTCAGTTTTGATGTTCTGCTCTATGATTCATTAAACCTAAACCTAAAAGTCAATCGCCTCTGCATCGTCACCCATCAGGGCATCCCAGCCCTGCCGCTCTACCGGCCCTTCCTGGATGTCTCCTGCCACCAAGTAGCAGCCTGATCGTCGAACCACCCACATGGTCGCCTCTACATCAGAGAATCACACATTTTGGTGCGTCAGCTACCACTACATTTTGTTGCGTCGGCTGCTACTATATTTTGATGCGTCTGCCCATCCCGTTCTTTCGACTGTTTAGCTCTTTCCTGGGCAGAAAAAGAGCTCCTGCGGTTTCTCACGACGTTATTGCGCTCATGCTTGTTTAGTTTTTTTCAGGGCAGCATATAAGCTTCTGAGGTTCTTGCAGTGTTCCCATGCTTGTGTTTCTTTAGTTCTTTGAGGACAGTAAATAAGCTCCTGAGGTCCTTCACAGTGTTCCAACGCTCGCGATCGTTCACTTTACCAGTCTGCCCTGCAAGACGTGGCCTTTCATACCTTCTGATCTTTTCCCCTTGACCGGTCGCTCTGCTGTACCCGGTTTTGGACTTTACGAAATTTCATTGCATTGAGACGTGCTGCCCTATACCCCGTTCACCCCTAAGCTGAGACTGCAGTGGGAACTATGTGCTTGCCGAACAAATCAGCCACCTTCCTTTCATCACCTGACCCAGTCCTCGGCAAGTGGGTATGAGCGGGAGCGTGATCACGTAACGAAAGAGGGATGTATGACTGGTCCATTGAGGACGTAGCTTCCACCGCAGTCTCAGCTTAGGGATGAATGGAATATAGTCAGCACGCAAGATGGCCGCCCAGCTCCGGCCTTCCAAGAAGGTAGCGTTTACATGACGGCCGCTGTCTTCATTGGCTTCCTTGCTCGAGACCCTACGGCGAAGAACCAGCGTGCACGAGCACGCGTGCGCCACGAAGCTCCATCGACGGCTGCCCGTACGCGGAGCAGCTGGCATGTCCTACACTGTGATATTGGCCGATGCTTCCATCTGCTTTGTGTCTGAGTGGACCACGATCAGTATTACGTAACTCTCCAGCAGTATGGCATAATATGAGCCGTGTTCGGCATTGCTTGGTATCCGACCAGCGGACCCGAACCTACACCGGAGGCATTTAACAGGACTGTGCACATGTCTTGCACCTTCTTACATGGTCTTAAATGTCTTTGTCAACACCGGGGTACCAGAGGATAGTGTTTGCCAAGCTCTTCATGACTGACCTGCCTGGATAGGTGTCATGGAGCATAGCATAGTATACTGATAATGCCTGCTCAATTGCCGGTTGCCAGCAATCAACACAAGTGTGCGTTGCTTACCTATACAAGGCAGAAAATGTGAACGACGAAAATAAGCCTCCCTCGTGCGTTCTTGTATTTTTGGGGCTGTTTTTGGCATTTGTCGTTGTACATAGCGGGGCTGTCATTTCACGAGACCCCAAGCACCACCCGGGATCATGGAAAGTGACTGAAGCTTATTTTGAGAAAAGACTGCGTCTCAACCTCTACCTTCTATATACGCAAAAGTGTGCGGTAGGCACCTTTTTGTGACTGACATTAAGGAAGGCCTGTCTTGTTCCCCTTGTGCATTCTGCTCAGGCTCCACTCAAAGCCCAGCTTGGCTCAAGCCTCTCTGGCGTTAAAGCTGGATGAGCCCATGTACCCTTCCAGGTCCTGTTTTGGTGCTACTTGACTGGCTCTCACTGCTTACCTACCCACATCTTTCTTGCACTGTTCGAGGTATATAGTGACGGGCGCCTGACAACAGGCACAGTGCGTCATTACGAAACGTGAGCCCCGGCACAGCTAACACCTTCCACACTGCTTACGTGACTTTGTAGCGCCTGTTACCCCAGAGGACCCTGGCCATTGCAATTCCTCTTCACCTTCTAAACTTTGAAGCCAAACCAAATATGCAGCAAAACCAAAACATGCACGACATCGTTCGAGAAACGATGCTAACCCTATCCTTTGTTCAGGTGTTGCTGACCGCTGCCCTTGCTACGACTTCGCCGCCCTCGCCCGGAAATCTTTTGCACGACCCGCTGACACGGGATGACTCATGGATCCCCACGGAGCGTGTCTCGACAGGCCCGCCAATGCTTTCCCCGACCGCGCGGCTCACGCGGCCCGACCCGGACGCGTACATCTTCGACGCCTGGCAACACGCAAGCTCGGGGACATCAGGTGACCCCTGCCTCCGCGTACGGCTACAAAAGCCCACCACGCGGGACGGCCAGTTGGGGCACGACATCGTTCGAGAAACGATGCTAACCCTATCCTTTGTTCAGGTTGGTCCCCTCTCTAATGCCGCCTGTTATCGAAGTAACAATTTGTGTTTGATGGCAATGTCGTGCCCCTACGACCTGTCTGACTGTCGTAGGCATGTGCTCGCGTTCCTTGTCAGGTGCATTCATGTTCGTTATTTGTCCTTATTACTACTGCAAATGTCGGGTGACATCGAGACAAACCCAGGCCCAACTATGGAGGTACAGTTGGGTAGCATACTTGAAATTATCACCAGGATAGAAAAGAGCCAGATCGATGTGCTTGCCGAGCTTGGACGGGTTCAGAGCGCTCAAAAGTCTACCGACGAAAATGTGAGTGCACTTTCCGATAGAGTGACAGCTCTCGAGGCCCAGTTTGCCGCAGCGAAGGCCCTTCCCGTCCGCGACGTTCTTGACCATGAGGCCTCTGGCGGTATTGTGTCGGAACTTTACAAGGTAAATTCGCGGTGCGATGACGCAGAGAATAGACTGCGGAGGTCAAATCTGCTGTTTTTTGGCATTCCGGACTCGCAGACAGAAACATGGACCCAGTCGGAGGAGAAGGTAATCCGGCTTTGTGCAGAAAGCCTGGGCGTCGAGATAAGCCCCGGTAACCTTGAGCGCTCCCACCGGCTGGAAAAGTTCTCGGCTAACAAAAACCGACCGATCATCGTGAGATTCTTGCGCTTCAAGGACAAGCAGAACATTTTGTTCTCTGGAGGAAAACTAAAGGAAACTCAGTACGCGGTGCGTGAGGACCTCTCGCTTTCGGTGCGCACGGCTCGCACTAAACTCTTTTATTATGGCAAATCACTGAACTCCATTTTCAAAATTCACTTTGACAAACTGTACGTCAACGACAAGTGTTTCCAGTATGATTCTGCGGCGGACTCCGTCACAGAGATTCCTAGATAGCAGCGAGGACCTCTTTCTGATCGGTCACCGCCGCCCGTCTCTACGCGACGTATAAAGACTTCGAACCATACAGTCACGTTCACTAATATCCGTAGCCTCCTTCCCAAACGTGAGGAGCTCAGTGGCTTTATTCAAGATAATAATTCGGACATTGTAATTGTTACAGAAACGTGGCTAAAGCCCGAGATAAGTGACAGCGAAATTTCTCCCCTAACTCAATGTTTAATATTTACCGATGTGATCGGTCCGCACAGAGAGGAGGTGGTGTGCTAATAGCGGTAAAAAAATGCATTTCTTCCTTTCATATTACTACCAGCTCTAATATCGAGGCTACTTTTGTTTGTGTCACATCGTCCTGCACAAAAACTATTATCGGTGTCTGCTACCGACCTCCGAATTATAGCGGCACGTTTTGCCACGAGCTTCATTCTCTGCTGCTTGAAATTAATGAGCGGTACCCAAAATCAAATGTCTTAGTCTTTGGCGACTTTAACTTCCCTAACATAGATTGGCTTAGTCTAACAACTAGTGGGTCCAGTGAAGCCAGGGATTTTCTCGATCTATGCTTAAACCATAATCTCACCCAAGTCGTCAACAAACCTACACGTGAAGACAATATCCTTGATCTCATTCTGAGGACGTCCCCAGACCTGGTGACATCCATTAGCCAAACGAAAGGTTTTAGCGACCACGATTTGCTGACCGTGGAGTTATCCTTACCCATCCATTATAGAAACCCATCCTCAAAAATTCTCAAGGACTACTCCAAAGCCAATTTCGACGCAATAAACAGCAATCTTTCTGCATATCTACCGTTGTATACCGCCAGTTTTTATTCTAGGACCGTGGAACAGAACTGGTTGCTCTTTAAAAACAAGTTAAATAATCTCGTTGACCTGTTTGTACCCTCCGTCCATGTACGGAGCGATGATTGCAACCCATGCTACAACAAAGCATTAAGGTCCCTTAACAATAAAAAAAGCGATTGTTTAGAAGAGCAAGGCATCTGGACTGCGACGCTGCCTGGGATGCATACTTCTTGTGCCTTAAGACCTATACTCGGAACCTTCGTCTGGCTAAACATAAGTTCTTTTTTGAGGATCTTTTTAGTATCCTGCGTAACAACCCTAAAAAATTCTGGAAGATTATATCCCCTAACTATCGCTCCTCCTCTATCCAGCTAACCGATGAGGACGGTTCCCCAATATCTGAAACGGACTGTGCCACAGTATTAAACGACTATTTTTCGTCTGTGTTTACATTAGAAGACGCCGACGTCCCTATATTCCCAGCACTACCGTACGAGCTTATGGAACCTATTGACATCTCATGTGCTGGAATAGCGAAACTCCTTGACAACTTGAAATTGACATCCTCTGGAGGACCTGACGACATCACCCCCAAAATTCTTCACTACACCAAAGCAGTGTCCAGCGAATTTCTATACTAAATATTCTCACAGTCCTTATCGCAGGGATGCCTCCCATCCGACTGGAAACTGGGTAAGGTCGTTCCGGTCTTTAAAAATGGGGATCGTTCTTCGGCTTTGAATTACTGCCCTATTTCTCTAACCTGCGTAGCCTCCAAACTTCTAGAGCATATTATCTACTCAAACGTTGTATCTCATCTTGAGGGTAATAACCTCTTTTACAACAAGCAACACGGTTTGGTAAGGGACTGTCTTGTGAGACGCAGCTCGTAGAATTCACCCACGAGTTATACACCAATTTTGAATCCAACCACCAAACTGATGCCCTATTTTTGGACTTTTCGAAGGCTTTCGACCGCGTTGCCCACTTGCCAAACTTTCATGTCATGGAATTGACCCTCTCATTCTCTCCTGGATCCGGGATTTCTTCTCCTCTCGCACTCAATTCACCACAATTAATAGTTCCTCATCCTCCCGCGCTGAGGTTACCTCGGGAGTTCCCAGGGCTCGGTTCTTGGTCCCCTACTTTTTCTGATCTTTATTAATGACATTCCAGGCAAAATTTCCTCTAACATCCGCCTTTTCGCTGACGACTGCGTCCTATATCGAAGGATAGTTTCTTTTGAAGACCATCTTCTACTTCAAAGAGACCTGGACGAAATCCAGGCGTGGTGCACCAGGTGGTTAATGACACTAAACAAATCGAAATGCAAGTTAGTCCAGTTTTCATGAAAACGACAAGGATCTCAGTTCTCGTACAAATTAGAAAATAACTTAGTCGAACTTAGTCGAACTTAGTAGCATGTCCTATAAATACCTCGGTGTGACTCTAACTGACGATCTCACCTGGAACGCTCACATCGAGCTATATGCGCTGAGGCGTCTCGCTGCCTCGGTTATATAAGACGAAACCTGAAATCGGCTCCCCCATTCGTGCGAAAATTGGCTTATGAGACATACATTCGACCCAAATTGGAATATGCTGCGGCCATTTGGAGCCCTCACCAAATATACTTATTAAATCACCTCGAGGCGGTCCAGAACCGCGCTGCCAGGTTTATTTTGAAAAAACATGATTGGTCAGTTAGTGTATCCGCCCTAAAGAGCGAACTGAACCTTCCTTTACTAAACGTCCGCCGTAAGATAGCGCGACTCTGTCTCTTTCACAAAATTTACTACTGCCTCCCTGCGCTCCGAGACTCTCTCCTCCTACCCCCAGGCGATCTTCATCGCGGCTAAATCACCCGAGTCACGTTTTCCGCATCTCAGGCAGCACAACCTATTTTAACTCTTCCTTCTTCCCTCGTACTATTGTAGACTGGAACGACCTCCCCTCACTTATTGTAACCCAGACGGACCCCGCCGCATTTCGCCACGCTCTTTGTTCTCATTTCTGTTAATCCCCACTGTGCCGTTCTATTTGTTTGTCTTGTCCTTTACTGATTGCAATGTATCAATGTTTTCATCCCCTACTGCTCCCCATGTACCCAGACTAATTTGTGTATTTGCCATTGCTCGTGGCGATGCCACTTTGTTTTTGCAACACCCCATGTATTCGCATATGTCGTTGTTACTGTTTTATACTTTCGTGTTTTGTACCCCCTTACGTAATGCCCTCAACGAGGGCCTTTAAGGGAACTTGAATAAATAAATAAATAAACCTTTCAGCATTTTAGCACCGCTTCTCGGCATCATTGTCGTTGTAGCAATGCTCTGTTTGTTTGTAGTATAGATGGTGATATCACAACATCTTCCTTGTCACTCATGGTGCTTGCAGGAACTTCGCAGAACATGAGAACATTGAAACTGCATAGAGCTGACACTGCTGTGGAATGACCAAAATATGCGGTTGCGATTTCTGCTTGCGTTGGCCAGCTCACCACAATGCGACATCGGGACGTGGCATGTCACAGTGTCGTAGGACGCCAGCTACACTTGATGTGGGAACCATCGTATAATGCCTGTCTTTATCGTGCATGTGTTTCACGTTTACTTTGCCAGCTGATGCAATGAAAAGAGTGTTTGGTGGAGGCTATCGAGTTGGCAGGTTACGATCGCCTGAGCATTCAGCTAGGTGGTGATTTCACTTGGCTATTCGTTTCAGTGGAATGTCTAATCTTGATTCTGTTGTCCATAATCTATTTTTTGGCTCGTTTGTTCGAAAGTAACTCTGTCGGTCTATCTAAGGAAGCCTCAAGAAAAAGCTTTGCTAAGGCTGCACTAGCCTTGACAATTCTTTTTCTTGAGACCGAGATAAGACCACCTGATTTCATTTTGAGCAAGCCAGCACACTGCAGAGGAGGAATGACCCAGATTTAGCATGAAGTTATAGGTTTCACATGAGCACATTCCATTTGTAGCTGAAAACGAGGTGTCACTTAATGAGAAAGACAAGTGAAACAAAAACATTATTAGGTATTTCGGTTAAGAAAGCTGTGCATACTTTAGCTCAGCTTTCAGTATTTTGGGCACATTTTACTTTTTAGCTGTGAGTTCATCTATGATCACTATTAGTTCACTTGGAGCATGTAAAATACATTGGACGTGACAGACAACCGCACTTGGGCATCCATCATATGTCTGAGCTGTGCCTTCTTTTTGTTTCAGTTGAAGTGTGTGTCTCACTTGGCTCGATCAGTATCTACTTCATGTACTGAATACCTTTTTACAGGGTTGCGTCGCCACAGGAGACTTGTGTGCTTGTGGGTGTTTGTGAGTGGCATCACCATGAGCCCCTAGCCCAGCATGGGTTCAGACCCCCTGCATGCCTGGCTGTGCTAGGTGTCCCCGTGTCTGATGAAACTGGGGTCCTGGCAGTTGAGCGAAGCCCGGGCTAGGTTTCCTTCAAGGGCCCCCCAGGTTGGGCAACGCACCACCTTAGCCTACACTCCTCACACACAGATGTCCTGCGTTGGCTCGCCCAGGACGATCCGGTCAGTCACTTTGCTTCACCTCTCCTTTCTTGTGATTTTCTTCTCCATCCCTGTTTTCAACCTTTTATCTTTCAGATGTAACAGAATTCTTTGAAAGGGAAGAAGAATTATATAGCCCATGGGTATTGACAACCACTAGGGTGTGACATGATAACACCAAATGCTTTACTATGAAAATATCTCACTCCATAAAAATCCAATGGCCTTGGCACGAATAGGGTTTGCGTGGTTAGAACGGCTGGATGCGCTGCAGCCTCAGGGTCTTTCTCTTTGAATAGACCTATCTCACCAGCCAATTTCGTTAAGCCGCCGCTGCCGCAATGCACCAAAGGAACTTCAGTCTTTTTGCATGTGAGAAAACCCCGCTGGAGCTTTGCGCGTGACGAGATGACACGAGCCGTCTCATGCACTGCCTCCTGTGAACTAAAGTTATGGCGGCGTCACACATGCGTGGAACGCTTAGTGAGATCTGTTTATTGGGACGATTGATGGCAACAATAGATTACTGTTGCCATCTATGGTTGCGGACAGCTGGAGCACAAGTTGAGACAGCTGTCTCTACTGTCTAGGCAAACCCGGTATCTCGGTGTGCCCACGGCAGTCCCCTTTCTTGGTGCGGCATGACTACTGTACAGCATGGACGGTGTGATCCTCATGCATTCTTTCAGATGCGTGGTGTCTACACCACTAGGAGAACAACATTTGGCACTGTGGGTGCGCTGGCGTAAATGAATAGAGACAAATGTATTTTTCCTGGTAGAGTATTTGGTGACACTGTCAACTGGTATGCTTGCAGCCAGGCTAGCAATGGCCATGGTGAGGTGACTCACATCCCAAATGTCCCAAGATGTCACATTTCAATCATTGCGTTTGATGTGCTTGCAAGAATGGGATATTTACAATAAAATATAGCAGTTCATTCAAGATAGATATTAAACATACTTTTTTAATTAATCTGTATATGCTTGTAGTGTAATTTCATAATCACTGCAGGTTCAGAAGGTTAATTGACAACAAAATTTGATTGTTTTATTTTTCTGGTTTTGTAATGTATGGTTCCAGGTGCATCAACGTAAGGCATAGGCATTGTTGCATGTTATGACTCCAAAAGTTTGGGTCTATATAGCATGAATAATTGTATTTTTGGTGGTGATCATACCAAAAATAGCATGTTGTTATTTCAGCATTGCTGCTCGTGAATTCGAGAGACTGGAATTGGAGCTATTGCGACTTCAAGATGTAACGAGATTTCAGCTGCTCTTCAGATCATGGCCAAGCAGCGGAATGGATCTTCAATCCTTTGTTGTGCTTGTTGGTTTAGACCGTGAAACTTCCAAAATTGTGTTTGCCTTGCAATGTCACAACGTTCAAAAAGATTTTTCGTATGAAGCCAGCGTAAAACATCTCTGTTTGCTACATTGTTACAGGTTTGTCACCCTGTTTCTTCTTTTTTTCTTTTCTTTTTATGGTGATTCAGAACTGCTGTTTGCAACACCGGAGCCCACGGACGAGCACCTCATGCTGCAAGCACCAGTAAAAAGACGCAAAAGAGGGTTAGCAGACAAGGCCCATCATGTAATCGATGCCACTAGCCCGACAGCCCACAAGACCACGTATTGTATGCAGTAAACCAGTTGTCGTCGTTAACCTGTCTCGACCACGACATGCCGGCAGCGGTGGGATCCAGTGTTGCCCATGGCAAGAACAAAGGCTATATAAAAATGATAGGAGACGAGTGAACATTGCAGTGCGCGCTTCTGCTATTTGTATTGCAGCCACCGACAGCCTGTCAGCTACCCTTGAATAGACCCTTTTCAAAAGTGTGCACCATCTATACTCTGTTCACCCTTAAGCTGAGACTACAGTGCCTGCCGGACCAATCAGCCACCTCCCTGTTATCACCCAGTGCTGTGATTGCTGTGCCATTTGTGCAAAATATAACAGCTGCTGGCCTCGCTACTGGACCAGATCCTTAGGGTAGGCTAGTGCAGGTTTTCAGGACTTTCGATAATCGCCTCAAATAACATACTATTAGATTTGATTTCGCACCAAGCACTGACAGTGCTCGGAAGTTTCGCAATAAGTCTCGTGATCTTTTCTGGTGGGTTAGTTAGCTTTGTTGATCGCGCTTCTCACCGCACACTGGTGTACTGCAGTGAAGCAACAATTGCGAACTAGGCGTTGCGATGTTGCGTGTCTTTTTTCACCGCAGCACACCTGCGTGCTAAGGGGAAAGGTACTCCTCCAGAGCGAGACGTGGTGCAAGGGGGTATATATGGACTCTTTTGTAGGTTTATTTAATGCGAATATTAATGCGAATAGCATTCTTTGGATACTTCACGCACTTTTCGTCTATGTATCTATCTATCTATCTATCTATCTATATATCTATCTGGCTATCTAACCTCTTACGCCGCGGGTCGATAAATAAATAAAAAAGACCGGCGCCGGCGGGATTCGAACTGTTGACCCTTTGATCAGCAGGCAGACGCGCTAACCACAGAGCTATGAAGGCAGTCATTCAAGGCACTCTTAAACACCTGTTTATATCTTACCATCGCGCGCGTCCCATGCACGAGGGCTCATCTGCTCGTGAGGCTTAGCACTGCCCCTAGCTCACCCTCTCCCGCGCTCGGGAGAGGGTGATGTAGCGGCCGTGCTCACCCTCACGAGAGCGGAATGAGCCCTCGTGCATGGAACGCGCGCGCACCGGTAGCTGTGACAGCGCTATAAGGCGCGTCCTATGGTAAAGATATAAACAACCGTTTAGAGTACCGTTGGTTGAGACTAGCTGAGACGCCAGAAAGTCTGGTCGGTACCATTTTGAGTGTTTGTGCGTATGGCGCGTGCTTTGCTCGCCTTCCTAAGTGACACAAACGCACGTGCTGGGCTGCGGAGATCGTGCGCAGGGCTGTGAAAGTGTCAACAAATTTAGAATCGCCTTAAGAGTGGCTGGCGTA